>JAWPHD010006165.1:0-25000 GCA_037043455.1 Cyrtodaria siliqua | reverse complement strand
ATATACGCTTGATTTCTGTGTATCTCGTCATAGCTAGGCGCCCTGCAGTAGTTCGTCCGAAGGTTGTCTGTCCTTGGTAGTTCACATATTTCTCCCTATATATAATTAAGCCTTGTGAACGTGAATCTCTTGCGAGATCCCAATTCGAAAGTTGCCGTAGTGAGTTCAAATTCTCTCCCTTTATTATATTTACTGAATTCACAGTATCCCCAAGATCCGGCACCTTTCATTGTCACTGTCTCAATATAGCTGTGTGTGGTTGAACGCTTAAATGTGGCCCACTCACATGAGCTATAATTGTATGTATATATGTGTCTATATGTTAAGTGTGCCTCCAGACGAGTGTGTTATGATGTATAGATACAGTTCATCAACGTGTGTTGCAGCTACCTTTATTAAGGAGTGAATATATACGCTTGATTTCTGTGTATCTCGTCATAGCTAGACGCCCTGCCGTAGTTCGTCCGAAGGTTATATATATATATAGCCTATATACCTCAACCACCGATATGAGAGAATCATATCTATAGTCTGATTCTCCGCATATACTATATGTCTCAATCTACTAGATTCTGCTCTAAAATCTTTAACTACAGCAAGCATAGTACCTTTTTAATGCCCCGCATGGATTACATAGTTGGTACTTAACAAATGTCCCACGATTACACATAAGACACGGCTTAACTTTACTTGTTTTCATCAAGTAATTATGACGACCGCAATATTCTGACTTTTTAGTCGGTTTATTCTCATATGGTTGATGAGAAGCTACTTTAATAATTTAGCAGTGTTATAGAAGGTTGATCAAAATTAAATGGGTCTCGTTCTTTCTTAAACAAACTTGGTCTAAAACTTGTCGTCTCTACTGGAGGTTTTGGAGCTGTTGCCTGTAGTCTAGATGGGTATTTTTTCTCTACATATTTCCATGTTATCCCCAAAACTGATATAGTTGTCATCATATCCACATATGCGTATGCATAAATGCATTTTTAAAACCATCTACCATTTTCCCTTTCTCTTGCATGGAATATGTTTGTTTCTTTTCTTCTTGTTGTTCATCTTCCAAAACAGATTGTTTATCTTCCTGCTGTTCCAGCAACAAAACTATGTCATCTTTCTCTTCTCCTTGTTTTTCCAACAGACGGGAGAGAAGTTGCGTCTGTTTGCGGCTTTCTTCTGCTATGGTTTCCAGATTATACACCACATCTTCTGGTGTAGGTATCTCTTTTAATATTCTGTCAGACCTACGTTCTATGTTGTGGTCATATGGTATAAGTTCGTCTGCCGTATATGTTTTTTTCATTCTCTTCCTCTCTTGTAATACGATTGTCCTCCCTTGTAATACGAAGGTTCCATATCTTCCTTAGTTTGTCATTTCCAATTCTATATTTCTTCATCGCTTGGTTCGCAGATATTTGTCCACGTAGTCCACGAAGTTCTTCTATTTGTTCTTGTGTCAAGTATCCTCTTTTGTTTTCCGTGTTTTTATATTATGATATTTTAAAATAATATTAGAACACAACCAATTTTGGTATCGTCTGTATGCAGTTGGAGATTGTTTGGTATCGTCTGTATATATTTTGACACCGTCTGGATATAGTTTGACATCGTTTGACATCGCCTGATTATCATCTGAGTACCATCTATGTATCATTTGATATTGTCTGTATACAGTTGAAGACTGTTTGGCATCATATGTGTGTAGTTGGAGATTGTTTGGTATCGTCTGTATATATTTTGACACCGTCTGTATATAGTTTGACATCGTTTGACATCGCCTGAGTATCATCTGAGTACCATCTATGTATCATTTGATATTGTCTGTATACAGTTGAAGACTGTTTGGTATCATCTGTGTGTAGTTGGAGATTGTTTGGTATCGTCTGTATATATTTTGACACCGTCTGGATATAGTTTGACATCGTTTGACATCGCCTGAGTATCATCTGAGTAACATCTATGTATTATTTGATATTGTCTGTATACAGCTGAAGACTGTTTGGCATCATCTGTGTGTAGTTGAAGATTGTTTAGCATCGTCTGTATATATTTTGACATCGTCTGTAATTGTTTAACATCGTCTTTGTGTATTTGGGGATATTTTTGCCTGTAGCATTGCTTATAGCATTGCTTGTAGCAATTCTGTGTGATAATCATGTAGATACAATAGAAAAAGAGACGTCAGAAAGTCCCTTTAAACAAAAATATAAACGTGCTGTAGTTAAAGATTTTAGAGCAGAATCTAGTAGATTGAGACATATAGAATATGCGGAGAATCAGACTATATGATTCTCTCATATCGGTGGTTGAGGTATATATATATACATATATGTTTTATGGGGTGTACCCCCATAAAACATATATATAATAATTAAAAAATATAAAATAAAAAATAAATAATAAAAATAAAAATAAAAATAAATAAATCAATAAATAAAATAAAAAATAAAAAATAAAAAAAAGAAGGCACTATCGTCTTAACGAGTCACCATATAGCATTTGTAACTAAATCAAGGGTCATAACTCCGCTGTTACTGGTCCGAACTGGTTGGTTTTCGATTTGTCTGGGCTTTGTTTGTATGTGTTTTACGTCATTTTCAACACATGTAAGGTTATATATGACGTTCGATTTTTTGTGGTGGAGGCAAATTGCTTTTGCCTTGATACGGCGCGTAGGTCTTTCAGGAATAAGATAGTATTGGCATTTGGCAGCTAAAACCATGCAGTCCCTCGACCACTTTTTAGAAGAAGACAAGTCGATTCACCTTTCTTCTGTCTTGGAGCGACAGTAGCTGCAGGTCAGATAGCATTTCGGTGACACATCCCTCCTTGCCTGACTTGTAATCGCCGGAGACAAACCAGGCAGCTTGGCGTTGGACATTTTCTAATCTGTTGATGTCCTTCTTGTAATAGGTATCCCAGTCTGTTGAGCTATATATCAGTGTGGATTACACTAATGCTAGGTACGCAGATCTTCTGCAAGACTTAGGGCAATATTTCAGGCTGCGTTTCATTAACCAGAGAGATGAGTTGGCCTTTTTTATGGTCTTTGTTATGTGTGCATCCCACTTCAGATTTTCAGATATGGTGAAGTAGAGGTTTTCCTTGACTTGTTGGAGGATATGGTTATTCAGGGAGTAGACGTTGGACGATTTAGAGTAACTGTTGATGCTCATGATGTAGCACTTTTTAGCATTAACTGCATGGCCCAGTTGTGAGCCCAGTCTTCTATTACCTTCAAATCGTCTTAAAGTATGAGATCGTCCTGTCTGGTTGCTATGACCTTATAGAGCCGGCTGTCATCTGCACATACTCGATCTAACAGAATCAAGGAGGTCGTTGGTGTAGTAGAGTAGAGGGTCCATGACTGTATCCCGAGTGACACCGGAGTCTACTGTGACTGGGTCCGAGTACTCCCCTTCTTCTAAAACGTGCATATGTCAGGTCAGGAAATTACGAATCCATGTGTTGAGGGGTCCGTCTACGATATAGTTCTTCACCAGAAGCTTCTCTCGGTTGCTAGTAGTTGTGTTTCACAGGATTACCCAGACCTGAAACTATGCTGAAGAGAGGTAATTATTCCATTGTTTTCTAGGCGTGTGAGAATGTGTCTGGAGATGATATGTTCGAGAAGCTTGCATGAAACGCAGGTAAGTTATACAGGCCGGTACATGTAGTTCTCTGGGAGGTGTGCGTTCCCTTTCTTGAACCCAGGGCGATGAGCGCATTTCGCCAGTCTGTTGGGAGTTGACCGAATTGGATGGATGTTTGGATGGACTACCCAGGAGTCAGTTGTGTAGCGCAATTCTTCAGGATGGTGTTAGAGATCTGGTCTGGACCAATGTCAATGTCTGGTCCATAACTTGTTGTCATTTTCAGTCAGCCAGTGAGTTTTGGAGTTGAGCTCGCTATGAGGCAGTACCTTAAAGAGGTTAAAGAATTTCATTTGTGAAATTGTCACCGCAAATAGGTCAAATCAAGTCTGGTATAAAAACAAAGATGGCGATATACTGGTGTGTAGGGATAAATCACCTGGCTGGTTTTTAATTTAGCACCGGATGTTGGCCATATTTCGGAAGAACTGACATGATTTATTATGAAAACTAGCAGACGACACAAAAAAGGCAAAATTGATCAATTTTGAGACAAGCATGCTATTATTTTTTCTGATAGAGAGAAAAAATGAGAAGAAGAAAATAAAAAAAAAGCAGGTATTTGTTTTGTTACTTTTAAAATGCAAAATATTTCTTCATTTTGATTTGATTTTCTTTGTTGACAGGTATTGGCAATCTAGGCCAAAGAAATTGCTTAAAAATGCACTTATGGACATACATTGCATCAGGCGAAAAAGATTTTTATAAAATACCTCGGTAATAAGCGACCATTGCAAACAGGGGAATCACCATGATGGGTGTGAATCCAAATCTTAATAAAATAATATAATTAAAAAATATATAATAAAAATAAATAATAAAAATGAAAATAAAAAAAATAAAAAAAATAAAATAAAATAAAAAATAAAAAAAGATATATATGTGTTTCAGTATGCATATGCCCTATAGTAGATACCATTGCTACGATTTAATTGTTGTTAGTGCAATAGTTCGATCTGGACAAACTAGAGGACTCGGCTAGTGTTTGTTGTATAAATGTTGATATTTCTTAGGATACTTATATATTCTTGTTTTGTGTAGTGCTCTTTATTTGAATTATACAAGTGTTAGCAATATAAGTGTCATTTAAATTACTATTTATGATTTAGCAACAAACCCCAGCCGAGTCGTCGAGTTTTCAGACCAAACAGTTTCATAAAATATAATTAAACCGAAAGTAATATGCAGCCTAATTTAATGCATACACATTTCATGTAAAACTGAAGACATTTTGGACTTGAAAATGCTTAAATATCAATGCCTGTGACGTGCACTACGCATTTTAATACCAGAAAACATCGAAAACGGATCATACAGACAGAAACACGTGTCTTTTAAACACTCTGGCGAGTCTCGGAAACACGTGTGCATACATCTTTTTGATTATTTTTCGCCGTCTTTCATTAAATTCAACTTTAAATCATTTCACGGAATGGGTCGATGTTCCGGACGTTCCGTGTGAGTAATGGTTTAGCCCAATCGTTCAATATATGACCAACAATATATACATTCTGAACAGTACCTGCACATTCTCTGCATATTCCGCCATATTTTGAAGCAATCCCAGTTGTTTTGACCAGTGTGGTCATAGGCAGGTTGAATTATAAGTAGGTTATAGTTCACTTATTCGAACAAGTTAGAAAAGTTCCAGAGAGCTTTAACAAGATGGTTAAAAAGAAGACGGCACAACACGTTCAAACTCGAAGACAGAGAATGCGTTCCCTTAGAGCAAGGGATATACGAGATTGGATGTATCCGTCTAGTAATACATGTCCGTCACTTTTAAAGGGACACTTGGCAGTCTTGAGTTTTTATCAAGAATTTTGTTTGTTTGTTTGTTTGTATGGTGTTTACGTCATTTTCAATACATGTAAGGTTATATATATGACGTTCGATGTTTTGTGGTGGAGGCAGACCACCCACTTTTCCTGTGTAGAACCAGCACTGTACACCTCCCGCCATCCGTAAGATTAAAATTAGCATGTCGATTTATTAATCGTGTATCACTTTGACTTTACACCCTGCTTGCTTTCAATTAAATAGAAAGAGTTTTCAAAAAAAATCGTTATTGTACCATAGTTTTAAATATATTATTGGTGGAGGATAATCAACAGTTAGTAATATGTGAATACAATCTACTTTAAAATATTCTTATAATTGATATTAACGATTGAACAAATGCACGTTATATAGAACAACTAAAGGGACGCTGCGAGTTTTAAAACATTCAAGATTGTCGCGAGTCCCTCTAAGGTAAATAATTTCTGAAACATGTCTGAATTATGCAACATAGATGAAGCAGATGTCTTAATAATGTCGAGTCAAATTTGTCTAAGAAGCAAAATCTGATTACAGTACGGATTCTTGTTTCCGCGCTATACGACTACGTGTAACCTTCGCGCACGAAAACAAATGTCAAGGTCAGGAAAAGATATTGTCTTTGGACAAGCAAGCAAGCATTGATATAATTGCATCATGATGGCCGTGTTTGTTTTTGGCTTGCACCTTCGGGTGCTAGCCTATATATTGATTTCGGTTTTTCACAGGAAGTAACCGGTTCCCTGCTCAAAACTGAACAGGAAGTAACCGGTTCCCTGCTCAAAACTTGAAGGAAGGGTCCACTTCTGGAGATAGGTGATGACACGTTGGTATCGATTTATTTAAATTGAGATTCCAAGACCATTCACTTTTTTTTTTAATGAAACAATGTAGTTTTCATATTGTCAATATGCGTGTTTCATATTTTTTCCAGTAAATCTATTGAAATTCAATTAAAACATATAGCTGTTTCAACATCATTTACCTTCGCTAAACTATGGATTCTTCGGAATTATTGCCCCAGGGAGCGGTCCACTTCTGGAGATACTTCTGGAGATAAGGTTGAGACGTTTGTATCGATTTATTTAAATTGAGATTCCAAGACCATTCCCTGTTGTTTTTAATGAAACAATGTAGTTGTCATATTGTCAGTATGCGTGTTCCATATTTTGGCAGTAAATCTATTGAGATTAAATTAAAACATATACATGTTTCCATATCATTTACCTTCGCTAAATTATGGATTCTTCGGAATACTTGCGAAGCTGCGTATTAACATGGCGGAATCACCCGCTCAGGTATTTTAAAGTTTCAACTCGAATTGCGTTCTCTGTTTGCTTCTTTCATCAAGGCGATGCAAGTGTTTTCGGTGAATCTGCAGGTTTGCAATGTACAGCAATTGCTTTGGCTGCATTGCTTTTGGCAGCTGTTTTGCCAGTAGGAGAATGGCAGTCAGACAATTTGGATCGACTAATGGAATGGTAAATGGTATCTACTTGTCCGCAATGAGAGAACGGTACAATGGCAGTCATATTTATGTATTGCCCTCTGATTTACCAGATGTGCTGGATCATGATGGCATGACATACATGGTGAAGTATGCAGATTCATCTTTTGGCATAGTGGGAAATGAATCCAGGTCCGAGAGTCTGACGATTTCTTGTGTTAGTGCGCCGTAAAATCCCAATTCAATTCATGTTTATTCCTGCCAGGCACCATATAACACTCCCTGTGTTGGTACCCCATAACACACAGTTCAATTCACTTGCATGTTTAAGAAACCAATGTTTGTTATTATGTTAAATAAATCGAACTCATTATTTTAAATGAATCAGTATTTGTCATTTCATCTTAAATCAATGTTATTGTGTTTCATAAAGCAATGTTATTACATTTAATGCATGTTCTTAAGTAAATAAAACCGTTTTTTAGGAGAAAAAAATGTGTAGTGTCAACATCTCGTACCCACACAACACTTTTACATCTATTTAGAAAGGCAAGCTGTTTCTTTTAAAAGGAAACTTATTAACACTTGTGCTGCTTCCAGTATTACCACTACGTCACTAACTTGGAAAACATAGCCGTTGACAAACTCCCCACAGTGGTTACTTCCCCTTTCTGTTACAGTTACCACTGCCACCACACACATTTATAGCTGAAATTCACCTAAGTTTAATTTTTTGGTTAAATATTTTTTAGGTCAATAATTCAACTTGCTCAAAAACGGTATCTGGTTACAAAATATTTTATTTATAAAAACAAAATATCAATTTCAGAGAATATGCCCACTGGTTACTTGTAAACAAAATGTATTCCGTTGAGAACATTAAAGAAGCTGTGCGTCAATTTAATAAAGAGATTACACCCAAGCCAAAACAGTTTGAATGTTTTCAACATCTTCTCGAAGGTGATGATGCTATTGCCAATTGCCTATTGGTTACGGCAAGACTTTGCTGTACCAAGCATTACCCATTCGCGCACTCGATCGATAATTTAAAAAAATCGGGATGACGTCAGTATTACCTAGTTGATAGCCATTTTTTGTAATCACATGGCCTCAGCTATCGTCACGTGATTTATGTGGTAGCAGGGATTATTGGCTACAATATTACTGCACGGAGGTTGAGCCGTTGATTGATGCGCGCCGCATCCTAATTACCCTTAAGGCCTCAGCTCACATTGTCGCTGACGACGCCCACGTAAATTATTTCAGAACGGCCTATCCTTTATCGTCTGCTTTGATCACCGTGGAGACCAGAGTTTTCGAATAATTGAAGCTGTCTGGATACCACAGACTCGTTATGTCCAGTAGTTCATCGAGAAGCCAATATGACGACGTTGCTGTACTAGGGAGTGCTATATACCACGTGATATTGTGAAGCGCTAGCCAGCATGTCTACCGAGATTAGACAAGAACGACAGCTCTTTCTTCTATTCAGACAAATGGTATTGATTCGCATCTAAAAGGCACCGGCCATAGGAAAGTAAGAATAAATCAAATATAGAAACTAATTTAAAAATCTGCCGGCTCGTTTCATCTATAAAGCTAGACTATTCGTGTGTGATATTAGAGACCAGAATATACAGAGAAGTAATCGTAAAGCATTTCTCTAGGATGGACATACAAGACAACAGCGGTTATTGACGATATTGTTGTTTTTGTTGCCGGTGAAATATTGTTGATTTTTTAAGAAACACTGAAAGAAATATAAGATCCATTGATACTATTAATTCCTAAAGGTTATAAAGGCGTATAGAGTGATGCCTTAAAACATGTATTACTCCTATATGCAGATGATATGGTAATACTTTTGGAAATCAAGGTCGGTTGACAAGAGGGTTTGGCAATTTTAAATGAATCATATAATGGATGGAAACTCGATGATAATGTGAATAAAACAAACATTAATGACTTTTAGGACTTTCTAGTATATTGAAACCTTAAAACGTGTATTACACCTATATGTGTACGGAATCTGAGGGCCGTTTACAGGAAGAATTGTCTATTTTAAAGAAATATTGTAAACTATTGAAATATTGTGGAAAATCGAAGTTAATGAAACAAAAGTAATGACTTTTTGGCAGGGTGATGTCTTAGGGAAAAATATATGGTATTTATTTATGACAGTACACAACTGGAAATTACATGTCAATTAACTCATCTGGGTGTATCAATTACACCCGGTGATCATTCTTTAAAACCTTCGAAACATTAACACCTTGAACTTATTTTAAAAACTGCAGCCTACAGCATATTCTAAATTAGAAATTAAATTGGAACATGTAGGATACATGTGTAAGCAACTACTTGGTGTTAAAATATCGTTACAAATAACTTTATATAAGGAGAACTCGGTAGAACCCCATAAAGGTCAACGACTATCCCGTATTATTCGTTTTGGGTTAAAAGGTAACCTTCACTGGCAACAAAACAGATATGCAACAACAATACAACATGATGATAGATGAAATCACTAATCACCCAAAACAATCAAAATGTGACAAGTTAAAGAATTATTAGAGGAAATGGGTTTTAAGGATGTGTGTTTTTTTCAAGGAGTCGGAAAACGTTATTGAATTGTGTTTAAATGTTTTCATGCAAACAGCTATTGATCGTTTTATTCACAATTGGCACGAAAAAGAAGAGCAAATACTTTCATTCTTTTCTCAAACTTTAGCTTTAAACATATTTAAACAAAGGATTGATTTTTTTAAAAATAGAAAAACGTAATATCCTGAACTCGGTAAACTAAAACAATCTGTCCATTTACTAAAAACAGGAAAACGGCATCAGTCAAATAAAATCCATAAAAAAGAAAGGAAATATCAACTTTGTACTTCCTTAGCCGGAAGATGAATTGCATTGTGTATGAGAATGCCCTTTATATAAGAATATAAATGTGATCTTTGTGGGGATGGGGGGTTCTTTCTGGGGTGGGGGGAGGGGGGTTATTGGATAGGAGCAAATATTCCTAAATGTAATGAGCTTCTTTCTTAATAAAATATATAAATAATATGTTAAATGCATGATGACCTATCCACATTAAATTTTAAGAATTTTAAGAAATGTGATGCCACATAGGTATATTATAATAAATAATCTACTTTTCTCCACTCTTTATATGTTTAAATTGTCAACTAAATTCTGATTTTTTGTTTATGTGTTTTTATCATTATTATAGCTCTCTACGTTCCTCTGTTCTTAATTGTATTGTACAATATTGGTGTATGAATAAATGTCTTAAAACTAGTCTTGATCATCTCGGACGCTTGATTATAAATACAAACGCTTTGGCCCTTTGTGCAGAACAAAAACTGAAACCGGAACCACATGTCCAAGGGTTTTTTTATTGTTTTTTTTTGTAAAATTATGTTTGACCATCCACATTTAGTTCGTCTATATAATAATGAATTTTCCTCTTTATTTAATATGAATAAGGCACTGCCTCAAGGCGAGCGTCGGTTTAAGTAAATAAAATGGTTAAATTGTGTAATATATATATTTTTTTTACAATCTAATTAGTTAAAAAAAAAAACACCGATTTAATGCTTGATTAAATTTAAGTGAAAGTGAAAACGTCAATATTTATTATTTAAAAAATAAAGATAGAATATAATAGCCTGGTTCTCTGGCTTAAAATAAAATAGAATAGAATAACTTTTATTTTCCAATCAAGCACCATCACTGACATTACACTCACAGTAATATGTTCTACAGTAGATTATTGTATTATTAAAACAAAATTGTTATGCGGTGATTTTCACGTGAAAGCAATCCAATTTCATTGAAAATACAATATGACAAAATGACTAAGAAAGCCGGCTAAGAGCTGACCATCCTACCTAATAAATCTCTGAACTGTGTCATTGTTTTTTGTTCAAATTGTATTTAACAACCTACTGCGCCATTTAAGTCTCAATAATTACACTTATGAATAATAAATTTCACCTGAAACAATAGTTATATGAAATAGTAATTGTTCGCCTACCTTTTTATCCTTAAATTATTTTTGCGAAACCAAAGGCGGTTATTGAAATATCCTTTTACTAAGAAGCACAAACGACGAAACGTACTTTGTAGACAAGGTCAAGCACGTACTGTACTGTACATAGACGTAATAGTACGTCACCATTATGACCATTTTCAATGATGATTACGTCAGTCAGTGACGTTCGACACAATTTTAATTTCAAGAGGGGATTTAGAGAGTGGTGACTTGGGAACAAGGTATTATACGAAATGATTATTTCAAATGACACATCAGCAATGATTTGTTTGTTTGTTTGTTTGTTTAATTGTATGGTGTTTTACGTCACTTGCAACACATGTAAGATTATATATGACGGTGGAGTTTTGGGTGGTGGAGGCAGACCACCCACTTGTCCTGGGTAGAACAAGTACTGTACACCTCCCGCCATCCGTAAGAATCGACACATCCTCACAAGTCGAACTCCCAGTGGGATTCGAACCTGTAGCGATGAGAGGCGAGAAGGTTTACAAAGCAACGTTGTTAACCACTCGGCCACGGAGACAATGACTGGTGTATATTAACGTTATGCTTATTTCTTGTAGATGAAACATAAAAATACAGAAGTAAATAAACAGTAGTATTACTTTGCGTAATTTCGATAGGGGCCTATGTCTAAAAATAATATTGTTTTGATCACACATCTTATAAACAGGTCATTAACGGGTGTATGTGTGCCTCTTTGTGATAATTACCCTTGTTAGCGATATGAGGACCTCAAACTGTAAATCTGGTCAATTCACAAAGAGGCACACCTCCCCAGTTATTAACCTCTTAGGATGTGACTAAGTCGAATCAATCAAAAACTCTTATTTGGATGAAGCTTAATCAGATCAATCAAACCTCTTAGGATGCTAGAGGCTTTTAAAATCAGATCAACCAAACCTCTCAGGATGTCAGAGGCTTTTAAAATCAGATCAACCAAACCTATTAGGATGAGACTAAATATAGATATCAAAATCGATCTAAGTCAGATCAAAAGGACCTCTTAATCAAATCAATAAAACTTAGACCGCAATATTTTTGTATTTACCATGTTCGGTGATTTATACTTTCATTATATTTTTTTAATGAATATTCACGATATGTGGGCAGTATGCTGAGGCTTATTTACATAAATTAAACCTAGTATTATGAAGTAGTATTTGAGCATATATATATATGGCACATTATACAGCGTGTAAAGTGTTCCTGGAAATGTAAACTTCTTCTTTTTTTCCATTGTCTGAGTTGACCATTCGAATCTGTATAGAAGTGTATGTCAAAACACTGTTAACCAGTGGGAAAGTTGGGAAACAAAAGTCAAACTATTACATGGTGAATATAAAAGTATGTCTTACAAGAATGAATGACCAGTACAATAATTATATCTGAATATTGGTTTGCTACATGGCAACTGATGGGCAAGTGCCTGTGAAATAAAGGCATGCGCTAATGTTCTCAATTGCCGGAAGATAAATAAGAAGGGAAAAACACTTGCATGTTAAATTCACATAAACCAAATGGCCCTTTTACAAGGACTATTGACCTTTTGTTGGAAAATAATCACTTTCTTTTAAACAAACCATGTGTAAGCAATACACGTGAACAGACAATTGAATCATTGAACACACGTGTTGACTGTACTTGCACAGAGCCATAGTACACATCCAGATGTTCAAAATGATCCTTGTTCACTTGAAACAATTCAAAACATAGAACACGTTAGGATAGTGATCATTCCTATTCCTTCCTACCTGATCATTGCTGCTAACTAAATATATTTACATTTAGGAAATAGGAACAGATTGGATCATCCTGAGAAGACTGATAAAAAAAGTATGCATACATAAATATACTGATCATGCTTACTCATGTTCACCTGACACATGCTGCACAAGTGAACGCTTTCAACCAGGTTTTTTCCCTTCTATAAAAGGGACCGGATTCTGATTACTTCACAATTCAAGTAATTTTTTGCACAACTGTGGCCGATTTGCTTCACAATTTTTTATTTTTTTTATTATTATTATTTATTTATTTTTCGGAAAACAACATTTCCAAATTTTAACTTTTTCAATATTGTTTTGTTCTGGATATGTTCATAGAAGAAAGTTATCTAAAATGTTTCATATTATCCTCCTCTCACAAACACTATGTATGTACGTATTGAGTAATATCTCTTTTTTTTCTCCACAAAATGACCAGGCTAGGGTCGGGAGTCTTCACAATTGTAAGAGAAAAAAGCCCTGCCAACATTACAATGGAAATCACACTGCAGTGCTTGGTTTGATTTGGAGGCAATAGAGTTAATGTGTATATCCCCATTTCGATTTCGAATAGTTATGCTTAAATAGCATGTTGAATTAATTTTTTCTATGTGATGATAGCAAAGTTTGTGTGTGAATAGTAGTGGGTTGCGTTTTTTGTGTGATCCTTAGAACGGAGCAACTGAGTTGGGAGTAGTATAGATATTGAGAGTACCCGCGCAGTTTCCCCTCCCGCGGGGAACGAGAAAAACTAATGAAATATGCCAGGGGGTCTCAGGCGTAACTCTCATTGACACCACCAAGATCTAAATGTAAGTCACGCCTAAATCAACCCCGACATATTTCATTCGTTTTCTCAAGCACCCCGCGAGGGAAACTCCGCTGATACTCTCAGTATCTATACTACCAATCAATCCGGTTTGCTATTTTAATAACATAACATTTGCAACTCATTAACATAACATTTGCAACTCATTAAGCAAAGTCAGTCGGAACCGGACAGTAGTCTTCATCATCGCTCTGCGTATCATTTTTTACCATAGAGTATTTTATTTTCCTACACTTTGCTATTTTGTATTTCAGTTCAAGAAGCTCTTCTCTGTTACTATCCAGCTCACGTTCATAATTATCCATTTCAACCAGCAATCGCCTTTTTTTGGTGTCCATAAAATCATCACGGACTACCTCATATTCTACTTGGAGTTGCTTACCTCTCATCAATTCTCTTCTATATTTATCTTTTAAATGGTTAAGTTTTCTGCAAACCATTTCTAATCTTTCTTGTTCCATTATATAATAATACTATATATAATTATTTTTAAACCCTTGAATGCTACTCAACTATTACAAATAACATCTATCATACTCTATCATGGTATGTTTTACTTGTATGCTAACGTATCTTGTCCGTTATCTAGTATGAACCGTTTATCATCATAAGCTGATAAACTTTTTTTATTTATTGCATAGCTGCTTATGTTATGCTTTTGTGATCTAATAACTTTCATCTCATGGTGAGCTTCTGTTGCCGTAAACAAAATCTTTTTGTAATCGTCATGTGCTATCTGTATTTTAACAACACACTTTTTGACACCCTTACATTTCTTTGCACTAACCTCACTATCTAGCACATACGAATATAGTTTACTTCGCAACCCAACAAATTCAACAATGGGTATTCCACAAGTTTCATCTTTCATCTTGCCAATAACCTTTTTATTATCATTAAAATGAAACTGACTTTTTGGATCATAATCACAATTATCAAACAGTTCTTTATCCTTGTAAAAGTCCGCATACACATCTTTTGTTTCTATTTCATAACACAAGGAATCGGTATCAGTAAATAATAACTTAGCTTTTCTATCATATTTGTGTTTGATATAGTTGTAATGGAAATCATACATCAAATATTTTGACAAGTCTAAAATACACATGCCAACATAACAAGGACGATTTAAAACTAATCGTTCTTTTATTGTGTTTATGGCAAATAAATTTTCATTAAACATTTTACAAGAAATAAATGAAGGTCTTGCTGCATATTTTAAGAGAACCTCCTCATCGAGAGTCAATTTAACATTAATTCTGTTTCTCAAATTTTCCATAGTTTTACCAAAAACTGAATTGTTCATCAGTTTGAAGAAATCCTTTTCAAAAGCATTTTTACCAGCTGTTCTCTTAGCAGTATTAAAGTCTATGTATGTTTTCAACCACTTTGATTCGTCGAACTGCAGTATTCGGTGTATTTTTGTTACCTTCAATCCAAGCTTTTTATACAATTCTAAGTTTCTAAAATGCACAACATACTTTTCTTTATTTTTCAACGTCGTAACAAGTTTATTAACATTACAATGTCCTAAATTAAACTTTTGTTTTAAATTTTTACAATAGTCTGACAACCACTCATCTTTGATATTTAAACTTTCCGGGGCGAGAGGATAATCATTATGCGAGTCATGCAGTTTCTCAGGATACGTAATATCGCACTCAACAATGTAATTTTATTTTCCTTTTTCAAACTTATCAACCCACTTGAAGTTGCCAGTATGTAACGGTTGACACAGCCCACCCGTACAAGTTATTAGCATCAAGATATATTATGTACTTGTTTTCTTTTTTCTTGTCATAGTTTTTCATATATTTATTGTTAGCCTGTGAATATCTGTTTGCGATATAACTCGTACCGCCTCTTAATCCTTTTTCCACAAACAAATATTGATCAATATCAGTTATTAAATCAAGTTTGATACCAGTCATCTTGAGACATGCATCCCAGGCTAAACCAGGACTACTGAAGTAATGACAAGGATCTAATTTGTAATACTCAATGCACATTTTTCTAAAGTTTTCAAAAACATCTGTCAGCAAAGCACATAGTCTTAAGATACAAATCATGATATTCTCCCATATTTTTAATCTTAAATGTTTTCCATATTGTTTTAGCATGATCATAATCTGCATCTGAAATATGCTCATCATATAATTGAGAATAAAAGCTATCTTTGTCAGGTAACTTAGTATCCTTGAAGCGTTCAGAACTGTTCATGTAATCATAAGGATAAACACCTTTTCGTTTTATTAATTCTAGCTTGTCGCCAGAGTATTCCTGAGAGGTGTATTGAAACGAAGGGATATTTTTTACTAAATTTTCTAATGATTGAGACATAAACTGAAAACTGTCAATAAACACCAAACTTTGTCCTAACATAAAAGCCATGCACTTCTCCATGTTATTCGGTATAACATTTATGTTTCGTTTAAACTTTCCGATGTGTTGCATTATAAAGTGAAAATCATATCCTCTCAAGTTATGAAACACAACAGGTATTTTTCTAGTCAACCTGAAATTAATATTACATATGTCATGAGCGCTTCCTCTATACTTTCCAGTTATATGGCAATGGTCTCTAACTTTTCTGATGGAGTTTTTGTATGCCACTGTATAACCCGAGTCATCTTTTTTGAGAGTTGTTGCAAAACCATTACCACAAATATGACATGATTTAGATTTTTGGAATCTAGCTTCTTCTTCCTGTGACATTACTAGATCTTTTTTAAAGTTTGACTTCATAGTTTTCTTGCACCACTTTTCTTCTTCTATCATTTTTTCCAAAAACTTGTAAACAGCAGTTGGTCCTCTGTATGTCACAACTGGTTTTGAATATTGATCATCATAACAACAAACAACCTCATACCCATAATTGCAATCAGTATGCTTGTGTTATGCTTCTGTATGTGATTTTTTAGGATTGTTTGATGCTGAAGAAATACTTTCGGTTACTGCTTCAAAATCAGCATATATAACAAACGGAACCATTAGCTGTCTGTCGTAGATTTTAAACTTAACTTTTTCATCTTTGTTTGGCATTTTTATTGCTTGTTTTCCGTTAAGTGAAAGACAATCAGGCTCATGCTTTTTTAGCACACGTTCTAATGTAAAGCATTGTAGGCATGTTTTACAAAACCATTTTCTTCCATTGTGTGCTGTTTGATTAGACATCAAACTGTTAAAGTTTTTTATCCATACGTTATGATTTTTTTCTTTTTCAGTGATTAAAAGCATATGACACGATTCTTTTGCTTTATATTTTGGTATGTACAAAGGGTATACTTGATTATCTTCATACCCAAATATGTTAAAACAAATGTTGTTTTGTTTTTCTATTTTTGGGATTTGTTTGATAGTAACAGGAAATGTAATTCCTTTGTAATCAAGATCACCAATATGATTTTTGTACTTTGTTATTCTTTGAAGATCTTTTTTAACAGGAAATTTATAAGCCAAATGGCACCATCTAAAGCATTCGTTATCTTTTTCATTTTTTATATTTATTAATCCTTTTTTAGCATTAGCAAGTTCTTTTGGTAAATCCAAATAAGAGCTACCCCGTAAAGGCTTATACTTTATTCGATTTATGTAATGTGCATCTAGTGATTCAATTACCCAACCACTTCCCAACTGAATCCAATTTCCAGTTCTATTGATAATTTCTTCCTGTGCTTTGTCTAATGCTTCTGATATTTGATTTTTGTTTAATATTATTACAGCCTTCGAGGCAAAGTAAGCTGTTTTGTATACACAATCAAAACCTCCTCTATCATCCGATATTTGTTTTTTAAAAGTAAGTTTTACATCAATGCTTAATTTAAATCCACATGTTTTTCTTAGTTCTTTTTTAAGAAAGTTCACAACACTTGATTGTGTTTTTTGTAGTTGTCTGAGCGGATCATTACTGACAACATTTACTTTAAAAACCTTGCTATACTGTTTTGGGGATGTTTCAATTTCTCGGATACTCATTATTATAATATTACATAAGATTATTTCTTTAAGCCTATATTAATTAAATAATTAAATAATTAAATAACATTCTTTTTATTTAATATGTTCACCCTCGCCGGCGTCCTCATCGATATCCTCGTCGGCGTCCTCATCAGTATCCCCGCCGGCGTCCTCATCGGTATCATCATCGATAACCTCATAAACATGTTCATTGGTGTCTTCGTTAGTAACCTCCTCCAAGAGAGCATCTATTCCATTATCTAGAAGAATGTCTAAGTATCTCCGAAAGCATTTTCCTCAAGAACTCTATTATCTATCATCTGACTTATTTTTACATGATATTTGCAGTATCTATCGAAATCAACAGTTTCAAGATCACCTCCAGCTGCCAGGGATTTTATTTTTATCCTGTATTTGCAATAGTTTATAAACTCGTCTTTATCAAAAACTTCTGCATCAATCATTTCTTTTAAACTTTCAACAAACGTTTCAAAGTCTTCATAACATCCGATATCAGTATTAATCACATGAGTTTTTTCTAGATTGCTGATTAGATTATCTCTGAACAACTCAACATTTTCAGACATTACTTTTAATTGTGTTTCATTAAAAATCTTAATTTCTTTTTCTGCTAGATCTGTGAGAAGCTTTACAGCATCATTGCACTCAATCTCAGTTTTTATTGCCCAATCTTTTTTAAAAGCTGCAATATCATCTGACAAGCGTTGCATGTGAACTGTCTCAAACTCTTTGATAAGTTCATTTGTCTTGGTTAAAAGAGCCTGCTCGTAAGCAGCTACTTTCTCATAAACCTTCTGTTCCTCTTCAAAATGTTTTCTTTCTTCTTCCGCATAACTGTAAATACTCATATATTAAAGATTATATTATTTTAATCAACCATACATAATAATTTCAATTCCTTGCTTAAGTAAAACATCATAGTGGGCAATAAAAGAAACTTCGTATAATTTTGGTTGGCAACTGGTTGCCTCTGAAATTTGTTTTACCATTGTTATGATTCTTTCTGTCAAATCTTAAAAGTTTGAAAAAATTATTAACTCTTTGTCATGTTTACTCATATCTTCAAAATCAATAGTTTTTGCATGTTCCGTTTGATCTTTCTTTAAAGTTTTTGATTTTCTTTTCTATACGTTCCATTTATATAATTACATAAGATAATATTTCTTTAAGCCTACATTTTAAAAATATAATTCTATATTATAATATAATGAATTGCAAATATTGTGAAAGAGTTTTAGATATTATTGATCCCCCTGGGACGTGCATAGATTGCATCTTATTTTACGCAACTAATAAAAAGAAGCTTTGTAAATATTGTACCAGAGCCAAGCTGTGTTACAAGTGTACTTACGCATGTATAAATTGTGACGATACTTGTGAAGTTTTCGATAACGAGCGTGTTTGCCTTAATTGTGGCACTCACAATGGCTACAATCTTATTGCAGGTTACAATTACAGCCGAAAGAAAACTATTTACCACAGAAAGTACCATTAAGATAAATACTTGGTAGAATATGATTTGTCTTCTAAAAATAGACAAAGATTTGAAGATTTGTTTTACAAATTGTAAAGATTTTGGATCAAATAGAAGGTCGAAAAAGATCAATCAAATTTGAATACATTTTTCAGAAAATATTTAAAATATTAAAAATAGAAAAAGAAACAAAACCGATTGAAACAAAATCAACCAGAGAAAAGTACGATAGGATATGGAAACAAGTTGAATTACGACTGGATGCCATGACCGTTTAACTTGAACAGATGCTCCGTAGGAGCATCTCTACTAGCTTAATTTCCATTAAGCTTGAACCTTTTCATATACATTTCCAGAGGTTCTGTAAAGTTATCATTCTTTTGAATTTCTCATATTTTATTAAAGACAATCCTAATTATCTCCTCGTCATTTTCTAGTCCTGTGGTTGTTTGGACATATGATAGAAGTTGTTTAAAACTTCTATGATGTGTTTTTAACAAAGTCTTTTTTTCTGATATTCTTGTTTTACTTGCTAAAACAGCAACTACTGGAGGAACTGCACCAACTGCAGCCACGAAAACAGGAATTGCCGGAACCAATGCCAGTACAGCAGTACAACCAATTATTCCGCTAACAATTTGTAATGTTGTGTTTATAATACCGCACAATTTATAGCTACGCCTGTATGCAGCCACAAGTCGTGTCAAGTGATCAATTAATTCTTCTTTGTTAATAATGTGTGCCATGTATAATTACAGTTAGACAATAATTTAATTAAGATATTTAGAAAATAGTTGCTCATGTTCTTTGGATGATATTTTACCTATTTTTAATAATTCATCGATTATGCTAATACCTTTATTTATTATCTGTGGACTATTATTTCCTGATTCAATACTTCCACATACTAACTCCAGAGCACTAACCAAATCATCAGGACTATTGTAATATTCAACATCAACACAACCTCCTAAAATCTTTTTGAACTTTGAAGAACCTTTGTGAATTGGTAAACCAGATAATTCTGTTAGTTCCTTAAAAGCATTCTGTGAGAGCCTTGAATAAGTTTGTTTATTATTGTAACGCTTTGTTATCAAGTCTATAAAATCATCATCTACTTTTAGGTCTAGCACAACTGCTTCTCCTTGTTTGGCAATAAGTTTGTGATGGCCAACAAGCTTAGATAAATCAATTTGTAACATTCCATAGTAACCATCTTTGTCGACCTTGTAGGAATTTTTATTTTGTTGTAATCCTTTCCCTGAAAAAACTTCACTATGCACAAGCAGTGCATCAATTCTTTCTCTATAATATTTTAAAGCGTCTGACTCGTTTTTTAGGTTTCCCCTGGCCTGTATATAGTTTTCTTTCGCGATTGCATTCTTTTCTTTTTTAATATGGTTAGTAAAAACAGCCCTATCGCGACCATTTTGTTGAATAATCTCGCCAACCTTTCCGAGTATGCTTCCAAGTTTTGAGTTATCTCTGGCTATGCTTGATGGTAAGGGTAAGTCATGTGAATCTATCACTTCTTTGTCGATTCCAGCATCTAGATTACCAGTAGTTGGTTCTGCGGCAAATAATTTGGGTAATCCCCGGTTTCTCTCTTGTTCTTGTACTTCCTCACCTATTGCTGCTGGAAGAGCGGCTAATTGCTGACTTATTTTCGGAAGAGAAGCTAACTGCTCGGTTAGCTGTTCTGACTGACTTTTTATTTCGCTAGTTACATGTTTAAATACTTCTGTGTATAAATCACGACTAGCTCCTTTTACTAGTCTTTTTCGGATAACTTTATTCTCGAATTCTTTAACAAGCTCACTCGCTTTTCGCATTTTATCTGCTAATTCTTTCCATTTTAACAAAGACATGTAATAATATAAGTTAGATTAAAATGAGATAAATTAAGACAAGTATTATCCAAGCATTATTATAATGCAAATTCCAAACTATTATATGAAAACAGAAAACGGTAATTTTAAACAACTATGGAACTTTATGCCAGACTGTTGTTTTAGAATGTTAATTTGCGGTAATTCAGGTTCTGGCAAGACAAACGCATTAGTTCACATGTTGCTGAAACCTTTAGTTTACTTCGACAAAATTTACTTGTTTGCTAAAAACTTGGAACAGTCTAAGTATCAGGTCTTGTCACAAAAACTTGAAAAGATAGCAAAAAAGAATAAAATTCCGGTCGAAGATATATTAGAATGTTCAAATGATGAAGTTATCCCTGTGGATGATTTGGATTCAGATAATCAGAAGATAGTCATTTTCGACGATTATGTTTGTGAACGCAATCAAAACGATATTATTAATTATTTCATCCAGGGAAGACACACAAATTGTTGTGTAATTTATTTATCTCAATCTTATTACAAAACTCCCAAAGACATTCGTTTGAACTGTTCTCATTACATCTTCTTTGCGACTCCGGTTAATCGCGAGCTGGGTATGCTTTCCAACGAACAAGATGTTAGCAAAGAGCAGTACAGAAAAGCGACTGACAAGCAGTACGACTTTCTGTATCAAGATCGCCCGACGAAGTTGATCAAAAGAAACTTCACTGGTGATATTTAATCTAATCATATTATATATAATGGGGCTTTTTAATGATCTTGGCGAGGTAGTTACTACTGGCAGTGTTAATATTACAAACTTTGGTATTGTGCTGTCTTAGTATGTAAAGCAAAAACATTTGGTTAATTATCTTCACAAGGGTAAAAACCAGGAAAATGTTTTGAGAAGTGATATTGACATGAATAAAAATAGAATTATCAATGTAGGAAATCCAGGCAGACCAGATGATGCGATAACAAGGCATTATGCTCAAAGAAGAATAACAAAAATCATACGTGATTTTAGTATTGATAAAATTCCAGACATGATAAAAAAATTGACAACAGGTGTTAAAGATAAACTAAGTCAAATACAAACAAAGCTACAAGCAAACCGCGAGAAAATGCTTGAAATTCAAAACGGATTGGAAGATGAAATAAAACTTTTGAGTGATGCTTTGAAAGAGTTAGAAAAAAGAAAGAAGATGTATTGGAAGAGAGTGAAAACTACAAGAAATTAAGTGAACAAATAAGAATTGGTGTTCAAAATATTAATACACGGATCGAGGGAATCAACAAACAAATGGTTGATAACAATGAACTAGAAACTGCTATTGCTGATGCTTCAAAACAAATGAGAACTGCTTTTACTACTGAAATAACTCAAATTAAAATATTAAATGAGTAGATAAACACCAACGTTGCTGATATCAACAAAGAATTTGAAGACATCAAAAAGAAAATGGTTGACGGTAAGTCGCTAGAGACTGCTTTGAGCAAACTCGTTGACACTAATAAACTTGAGACTGCACTGAGCAAACTGGTTAACACTGATAAACTTGAGATTGCTATTGACGACGCTTCAAAGCAATTGAAAGCAGCCCAGGATGAAAGAAGCAAAGCTTTTGATGGTGAAATAGCTTTTCTTAAAGAGCATAATCAAAAGTCTGATAGTCGGCATACAGCAATTCTTGGTATAATTGATGGGTTGAAAGTAAAAGTAGACTATTTAAGTCGGATTCTACTGGTTGAATATACAATAGATGGAATAAGTATTATTCAAGATGACGTTGATGGTGATAGCTTTTTTGTATCATACCCAACGCAAAAACCACTTGAAAGATCCGGGCGTTCGCTAGAATTTCTCAAAGCGTTTACTCTTGTAGCCAATCCACTTATAAAAGGTGAAGAATACTATAAAAAATCTGCTTTGGGGTTGCAAATTCTTAAGGAGGGCCGTTATGTATTTGAAATAGATTTTACTTATACAGGAGAAGATGTAGAAAATGTCCTTATGTTTACAACAGCTGGAGACAGAAAGTATCTTTACCCGATAATAAAACATGACAAACGAATATTAAAAGAAACATTTGAATTTTATTTAAAACCATCTAATATTCTTTTCAACGTATATATAGAAAACAACACTACTACAGTTTACAATTTTGAAAAATCCAGCTTTAAACTATTTTATTTAAGTGATTAATTTTATCCATTCTATATTATATGGAACAAAAAATTGTACTATCATCAGAAAAAGCGTCAATAATTAATAGCTCAAATACACCGAGTAATTTTACAACTGTATTTGACAGACCATTAATATTAGGTAAGAACAAACAGTATGGCATCGGACTTGATAAGATTAATTCCATGACTTACTCGTGGTATAATATTAGTGAGGATTTTAATAACAAAGTGATAAGGTATCACAATGGAACAGATTGGAAAAGTATTATTTTTACAAATGGAAATTACAGTTATGCTGATATCGATAATTACATCAAAGAAGCATTGACTGTAAACGGTGATTTAACTGATGACTCACCTGTACCGATAAGAATTGAGTTTGATTTATCAAATTTCAAATGTTTGGTTACCATCCATAATAATTTCATGCTTGATTTAAGAGAAACAAACTTTCACACCTTAATCGGGTTTGACAAAGATGCGGTTATCAGAAGAACTAAATCTGGAACTGTAACACCAAACATAACAAATTCTATCGATACATTGTATATCCACTGTGATTTGATAAGTAATTATATTGTTGATGGATCATACGGGGATGTTATTTATGAAATAAGCACAGCTGATCTTACGAGATCATATCCGTTCAAAGATGAACCGATAAGAGTCGGGTTCTGTGAAGTAAACAAAACAATCATTAACAGTATTAATATTTACATTACCGATTTCTCCGGTAAAATTATTAATCTTAATGGTGTCCACACATCATTTCGATTTGTTTTGAAGGAATTAATGTAACATAAGTTATATGGCACGTTTAAAAAATGTTTATGACACTAATACGGGAACATATTCTCAAGTTGACCGATTAACTGGAGCTGGCATATTTGACATTTTTTCAAAAGTCGGATCAAAGATATTTAGTGAGTCCGTGAAAACGGCAGGCAAGAAAGCATTAGAAACTGCTGGTAAACAAATCATAGAAAGCGGTTCTAAAAAACTTGGAGATGAAGTAGGAAAAATGGCTGCTGATCAATTAGTTTCAGTTATATAACCTAAACCAAAAGGTGACATAGTTTTAAAAGAACTTACAAAGGCAGATAACAAAAAAGAAGTTGTAGCTGAAACTGAAGAAGATGTAGCTGAAACTGAAGAAGATGTAAATGCAAAAATTAGCAGATTACTATCCGGAAGGGGAATTCATGCGAGAATTAATCGGTTGATTAATAGAAAATAATCTAATTACTAGTATATACAGATGTTTCGAAGTAATCAATATAATACTAGATATGAACATGTACCTATTCAGTTAGATACTCCTATAGCAAAACCAGGAAATGCTACCAGGCAAATGAAAAGTAGTTATCAGTTTACAATAAATGATAGAAGTTCTTACTTTGATTGGTATAACGCATATTTTGAAATCAGTTTTCGAGTAAATAAACTTGCTGATGGAGCCGCTTTCGCAGCCGCCGATGAAATTGCTTTAATTAACGATGCAGCTTCACTGATTGATCAAATGCAAGTAAAGCAAAATGGAAAAATAGCTTACGATGGAAATACCCTTCACAGATTTGTTAATGTCAAAAGCTTGCTTGAAATTTCTGACGATTATGCAAAAACAACCGGAACAAACGAATACTTTTATTTGGATAAAACGGCTGTGGCAGAATCTCGAGATGATCAAGCTGGTTATAACCAAGGTTTTGCGATTCGCCAAGCTTTAGTCATAACTAATCAAAAAATTGACTCTATAATTCCATTAAACAAATATTCCTTCTTTGAAGGTTAGGAAACAAACATGCTTCCTCCTAGCCAGATTCAAATCAGCTTGAAACTAACAGATGATAATGTGCTAATTTTCAAAGCTGGTGGTGATGATGGAAGAGTAGTTATAAATAAATTAGTTTTGTGGATGCCTAGAATGATATTTAACTCAGATGGTTT
>JAWPHD010006164.1:0-149617 GCA_037043455.1 Cyrtodaria siliqua | reverse complement strand
GACATTATTAGATATTACATATTGTGTTTACTGTCGCGTACAAACATCAGACCGCTATCTGTATAGCCATACCGTTCGCCTTAAATTGTCATGTATGTGATCTTCCGAATCTGAGAAAAGAGGTAAGATAATGTTATAAAATTATATTTTTCGAGATTTGTTCTTTATGGTATTCTGCGATGTTGTTTTCGTTCGGCATGGTCAGTGAGCCGAGTTTATTTCTATCGGACTGGAGACGGTGAAGGTCCAGTCACTCACTCACTCACTTCACTCACTCACTCACTCACTCACTCACTCACTCACTCACTCACTCACGCACTCACTCACTCACTCACTCACTCACTCACTCACTCACTCACTCACTCACTCACTCACTCACTCACTCACTCACTCACTCACTCACTCACTCACTCACTCACTCACTCACTCACTTCACCTCACTCACTCACTCACTCACTCACTCACTCACTCACTCACTCACTCACTCACTCGCACGCACGCACGCACGCACCCACCCACACCACCCACCCACCCAAACACTCACTCACTTATGTGAACATAATGACACAGTGGCAGTGCGGTTCTTTCTAGCAGGCCAATTGGCAACCTTATACCATGTACCAATGCATCTTGCAATTTTTATCAATATCTGATCTGTGACTTTTACAAATCAGTTTTGATAAGAACATGTTATGATGTGCAGATCATCACTATTAAGAATTCAAAATTGCAAAGGATTCAAACTTGTGTAGGATACTGATACAGAATGGAAGAAATGACATTTCAAAAAAGAAAATCATGTCTGGAAAACAAGTTTTTTTTATACCATGGTAAGAAAATAGTCTCGGCAAAGTGATATCGCCACTGGTGTGACGATATAGAACTAGATGGGTGTTCCGCGGAACACGTGTGTCTCCTGGTCAGCGCTTTGTCAGTATAAGGTTTTTTGGACCCAGATAAATGACCTTGACAAACTGGGCCTGACTAAGTTTTCGTAAAGATAAATATGAGTATTATAACCCACACAATGACCTTCAATGTGCCATTGATCTTTATATTTTAGAAAAGTCATGTCGATGTTGTCATGCCAATATATATATTGAAAGATTGATGAAGAAATAAAAATAATTGAGAAAGTTATAACCAACGTTAAGTTTTTGTGAACAAAATGTGTATTCAATCCCATATAATGACCTTCAGTGTGACCTTCAGTGTGACCTTGACCTTTACATTTTAGTATGGTTATGTCGATGTTGTCATGATGAGTATATATTGAAATTCTGATGAAGAAATAATCAAGAAATGAGAAAGTTTTAACCAACGTTAAGTTTGTGTGAAGAAAATGACTATTGAACCCATATATATGACCTTCAGTGTAAGCTTGACCTTTATATTTTAGTATGGTTATGTCAATGTTGTCATGATGAGAGTATATATTGAAATTCTGATGAAGAAATATCAAGAAATGAGAAAGTTTTAACCAACGTTAAGTTTGTGTAAAGAAAATGTGTATTTAACCATATAATGATGACCTTCAGTGTGACCTTGACCTTTATATTTTAGTATTAGTCATGTCGATGTTGTCATGATGAGTATATATTGAAAGTCTATTGAATAAATATCAAGAAATGAGAAAGTTATAAGCAACGGTAAGTTTCGTGAAGAAAAAATGTGTATTTAACCCATATAATAACCTTCGGTGTGACCTTGACCTTATATTTTAATATGGTCATATCGGTGTTATCATGTTAAGTATATATTCGAAAGTTTGATGAAGAAATATCGCGAAATGAGAAAGTTTATAGCCAACGTTAAGTTTTTCGATAAGAACAAAACTGAGTATTTAAACCCATATAATTTACCTTCAGTTGTGACCTTGACCTTCATATTTAAGTATGGTCAAGTCAATGTTGTGACGATGATCATTATATTGAAGGTTTGATGAAGAAATATCAAGAATATGGGAAAGTTATAGCCAACGTTATGTTTTCGTGACGGATGGACTGACGGAACGGACGACAAAGTGATCCCTATGTATCGCATTTTTTCTTCGAAAAAGCGACACAAAAAATTTATCCCTTTACCGGTGTTGTGACGGTATCATTTTAATCTAATATGACAATTAGCTTGCTGAGAAATTCATATTAAATCACTGTTTAGGTATATAATAAACTTTGATTAATCTGTTGATTGCATTTTTTTTTCTTCTTTTTTATCTGTCCAATCAGGTTTCAGTAAACAAGTCTATCTGAATTGATTTGATTGGTTAGTCGTTTACTTGTGCTTAACGGAGACAAACAAGGCCTTTAATGTGTAAGTAAGTACTCAATCGGAAACAGTAAAGTGTGCCATTCGAATAGAAATACTTGCTCAACGGAAAAAAGAAACTAACGAAAAAGGGCCAGTCAAATACGCGTATCGTTTGCTATGAAACCTTTCCAGCCGATTTCCGTTCCATGCAACATCTACGTTAGATCAACGTATAACAACATACCTTTGAATTGTGCCACACATTCTACACCGGCGTCCTCGTTGTGGGAACAATCACTTGAATCAGAGAATGAGCAGTTCCAAATGGATGACTCGTTTCCGGAACACACAACCTCGTCCATGACAATTGGAACAAACCAGTCTCCTTGGCCATATTGTGCTTCTCCGAAGGCAATACCTCCGCTTTTGAAAAACACAATATTATGGGTAAAACTTCTCAATTCTCAAAAATATTCTACCTGTTTCCACTTCCTAAAACTCGTCGATCCTTTTTACCAATTCCCGAAATGGTTTAGATTATGTAGCATTATCTGTATGATCTATGAATAACCATTTCTCAATTTTCCTGATATAATACAGGCATACTTTAAGGAGAAAAGTGTTTCTATAGGAACCACAGCACCGACAACGCACCATAGGTTCCGCACTTGTACAAACCAGTGCAATAAGCAAAATGAGCAAATTAAGTATTCAATTTACAGGCCAATACGCGACATAAATAGTGGTAAGGACAGGATTACATGAGGTCTAGTTCTTGAGCTGGCTGTAGACCCCTCTCTCCCACAAGGGGGGATTTTGTAGGGTATGATTTTCTAGAAAGAACATACATTAAGCTTCAAAATGAGACATGTGTGCCATCTGAGCATTAGGCTTTAGTGAGTTTTGGGGTAAAACGTTGCGTTTTTAGACGAAAATCGTCGAAATCTGGAAATTATTTTTTAGAAAAAGAATGGAATATATTAAAACAATTTGAATTGATGGAATCTTTCTCGGAACGAATCTCTACATGTCTCACAATATAATTTTATGGATTCCGATACTTAAATATTGAGATTTTGAGTAAAAATGTTAAAAAAAATTAATAAAACCGCTGATTTTTTGTAATACATTGGGGGGGTATTTAACTAAAAAATTTAAAACATATCTAATACAATAGAAAAAAGAAATATTATAACCTTTTTGGGCAGGATAAAGTCCAGTGATTAAATAGAAAAAAGTTCCAAACCGCATGATGTTTTGGAAATGCCTTAATTTTTGGGGGGAAAAAATGTGTATTTTTGTCAAAATCCCCGGAATCTGGAATTGTTTTTTAAATTAGTTTGAACATAAACTTATCAAATTGAAGCAATGGAATGTTGCACAGCATACATATTCAAGTTTTTCCTGCATAATATATAATCATATGTGCTCAAATTATTGGCATTTTTAGGGCAAAATGTTGGAAACAATTACAAAAATCACTGATCGGGGTATTGGGTTAAAATTTACAAAAAATATTTAATACAATAGAGAATAAAAGACATATGTTAACATTTTGGATAGACAAAGGTCCAATTATTAAGTAGAAAAAATCCTGAACCATATGATGCTTAAAATATTGCCTTAATTTCTCAGGCGAAAAATGTGTATTTCCATCAAAAATCGACGGAATCTGGAATTATCTTTTGAAAATAGTTTGAACATAAACTTATCTAATTGAAGCAATAAAATTTGTTGCACACTATACACATCCAAGTCATTTATTGTATCAGTATAGGTAACATATATGCTCAAGTATTTATATTTTAGGGCAAAATGTTGAAAAAATGACTAAATTCGCTGATTTCTGTAATGCATTGAGGTATTGGGAAAAAATTAAAAGTGCATAGAAAGACGCAAAAAAAAGATATTATAACGTTTCTGAGTCCAATGTGCAATAATATACCACTCCAAGACCTTTGTCGAGGCTGGACACCGTTTCCGTTGAGTCACAAAACCTGTGTGTCGGCCCAGCGGCCGTCGGCTGTGGGTCGCTCAAGGCTATTTCTCTCTATATAACTATACTGTACTGTATATAGCTTTTAGGTGCAATGTTCGAGACACCGAATTCGGGAAGCCTTCCCCCTGATACGACATTAGGGGTCTGAGTGCCACGCGTAACGAGGGACCGTTGCCGACGGCTGACCACCATTCCTGTTGTGTCACAAAACCTGTGGGTTGGCCCAGCGGCCGTCGGCTGCGGGTCGCTCAATTCTATTTACTATATAGCTCTAGGTGGCATGTTCAAGACACGAACTCAGGTAGCCTTCCCCCTGATTACGACTTTGGGACTGAGTGCCTCGCGTAGCGTTGACCGTTGCCGACGGCTGGCTACCGTCCCGTTGTGTCACAAAATATGTGGGTCGGCCGAGCGGCTATCGACCGAAGGTCGTTTCAAACGCTATTTCCCTCTATATAACTGTATATAGCTCTATGTACCATGTTCGAGACTCGAACTCGGGTAGCCCCCACCCTGATAAGGCCTAGGGAACGAGAACCACGCATAGCGGGGACTTTTGCCGACTGCTGGCCTCTGGTCCCGTTCTGTCACAAAGTATGTGGATAGGTCCAGCGGCCATCGACCGAGGGTCGCTCAACGCTCTTTCCCTCTATACATATATAACTATACTGTATAAAGCTCTAGGGTGAGTTACGAGGTTCGAGACCCGAACTCGTTTAGCCTCCCCCTGATACAGCCTAGCAATTGAATGCCACGCGTTGCCGGGACCTTTGCCGACGGCTGCCCACTAGTCCCGTTGTATCACCCGATCTGTAAGTCGGCCCAGCGGCCTTCGGCCGAAGATCGTTCAACGCTGATCCTTCTATATAACTGTATATAGCTCTATGTGCCATGCTCGAGACTCGAACTCGGGTAGCCTTTCCCCTTTCCCCTAATATGGACTAGCGACCGAGTGCCACATGTACTGGGGACCTTTGCCGACGGCTGGCCACCGGTCCCGTTGTGTCGCAAAATATATGGGTCCTCCCAGTGGCCGTACGCAGGCGGTCGCTCAACGCTATTTCTCTATTTATAACGTATACTGTTTATAGCTCTGTGTACCATATTCGAAATGCCGGTAACATGGTAAAGTCCAAGTCGCCAGTTGGTACACGTACATATTCCAAAATGCTGTACACATAATGGGCTTTCAGAAAAATAGGGTATACAAAATTCCCCCTGGGGTGAGGGTTACTCCTACTAGCTTACAGTCTATTTTTCTATTGTACCTGTATTATATATGTTTCTAGATTTTAACGCAATACCCCAAATGGATTGCAGAAATAAGTGATTTTAGTCCTTTTTTCCAACATATTTCAGCAGATATATTATATATGATGCAAGGAAATACTTGAATATGTATGCTGTGCAACTTTGTATTACTTCAATTTGATAAGTTTATGCTAAAACTATTTTCAAAAATAATTCCAGATTCCGTCGATTTTTGACAAAAATACTCATTTTATTTTTCGCCTAAAAATTAAGGCATTTTCAAGCATCCTACGGTTCGGGACTTTTTTCTACTAAATAATGGACCTTTGTCTATCCAAAGATATTACAATGTGTCATTCAATTGTATTAAATGTGTTTCTATATTTTATCCCAATACCCCCATGGATTACAGAAATCAGTGATTTTTGTCATTTTTTCAACATTTTGCCCTAATATGCATATTTGAGCAAATATGTTATATATTGTGTCAGGAAAAACTTCAATATGTATGCTGTGCAACATTCTATTGCTTCAGTTTGATAAGTTTATGTTTAAACAAATTTCAAAAAATAATTCCGGATTCCGTTTTTTTTTTGACAAAAATACACATTTTCCGCCCCAAAATTAAGGCATTTCCAAACATCATGCGGTTTGGAACTTTTTTCTACTTAATCACTGGACGTAACCCTGCCCAAAAAGGTTGCAATACTTCTTTTTTCTATTGTATTAGATATTTTTCTAATTTTTAGTTAAATATACCCAATGTATTACAGAAATCAGCGATTTTATTCAATTTTTAACATTTTTACCCAAAATCTCAATATTTAAGTATCGGATCCATAAATTATATTGTGGGACACGTAGAGATGCGTTCCGAGAAAGATTCCATCAATTCAAATTGGTTCTAAAATATTCCATTCTTCTTTTTCTAAAACATAATTCCAGATTTCGGCGATTTCCGTCTAAAAACGCAGTGTTTTCCCCCAAAACTCATTAAAGCCCCAACGCTCAAATGACACATATATCTCATTTTGAAATTTACTGTATGTTCTTTCAGAAAATCATACCCTACAAAATTCCCCTTTGTGGGGGGAGGTTTCTCCTACTAGCTCACAGCCTAGTCAGTATGTGTTAGCTTAAATCGATATGTATGTTTACACAAACTTGCTATTTCCCTGTGTTCAGCACCCAAATTGACAAGACAATGTAAATATAAATAGATCCCATCACACGGGAAATCTCTAAAATAAAAGTAGATTTAAAAGTCGACCAAGCAATTAATACCGAAGGACGGACCACTGTCAACCAAAACACACATCGAAACAAACAACACTTATAAGGGTAAATATAAATAACAGGGTAAACAAATAAACGACAGGGTAAACAGGTTGACGCTAGAGCAATCGCATTGGAACTATCAGTGACAAAAAAGAGGTTTAAACCAGATTCTAACGTGCACCAATCTTTACTCTTACCCTATTTTCATTCCAGTAAAACGGGACAGTTTAAAAAAGAAATCCACCCAGTCTATATTCTCTAACAATCAAGGCAGTATTAGTAGACAATATAAATATAACACAACGATGATCATGTATATATGAATATAAAACACAAACGCCTAGAATGTCACACAGAAAGTACCCAATTACTTTTCAGAAGCCAGAGCAACAAAAGAATAAACCAATAAGGGCAGACAAGACATGACTGCAGACAGACATATCAAGCGTTGCCGTCCTCTAATGTATTTTTTTTCTCTTTTGAATGAGAACAATAAACTTTTTTATAATAAAATGGCGCTGTAAAGTTGTATGTATTGTGGAAATGTATCAGTACTTATAGATGAAAAGACGTTTATTGCAAATTTGATCAAGAACATCTTCTTACTTTTAATAGACCTAAATAAATTAATTCCAGAGTTGTAACAAGTTTAGTGCAATATCGTTTGACATGATCTTTAACCACAGAAAGACAAGAAGTTAAACGTTTGTATATGTCTGAACTAGTGTATGCATTAGAATTATAATAAAACAGGCTTTATAAGGTTGTTTGTGTAATTCCGGAGTCCGGTACATAGTAAGAACATTTTCTTTGCTGTTTTCTACTCCAGCCGAGTGAAAGCAGTGAGTTATAAGCGTGTATATAACACCATACTCAGTAGATTGAACTGGAGTATACGAATTAATGCTCCCTGGTTTCAGAAATAAAACACTGACGTAACGATGACGTCAACATTAATAATAATAGTAGCTGCTTTATTACCAGGATAATTTTAAATTCCTGAATTGGCGATTTAAAATTCCGAAACGAAAATCTAGATCTCGGATGACGTAAAGAGGGTTTAGCTGACGGGCATCTACGATTTTAATAGTTTACTTTCCAAGCAGAAAGGGAGATCGGGTTCACATGTTCTCAACGACACTATTTCACACTAAAATATTCAATGGACTATGCGATCTGAGTACAACGCGCATCAAAATCAATCACTGAAGGCAATCTATACTTCAGAACTGCTATTATATTAATTAAACGTTTCTGGTCAAATGTTATAGTATTAACACATGTTATTATTTATTTGTGTAGTATGAACTGTTTAAGTGCACCTTTGAGTTCGAGACACTCCTGGTCTTTTTGTATAACGTGTTTGACTGTATTGCCATTAGTTTACGTGTTATAATCAGTTCTTACCTCATACCGAGAGATCGGCAAACTACTTGAGCGTCGAGATTATCCCATTGATCATCACAGACTGTTCCCCATATTCCGTTAAATTTCACCTCAACACGACCTTCAAATTGGTTAGTTCCACCAACCAGTCGTATGTTTTCGAACGCTGTGAAATAAAAGAACACTTAATTATATAACCTTAAATCGTTTGTGTTTTACCGATTAGCTACCGTTGTTACTAAAATTGGTATACTTTTGTCCCATTCGACCTCTTAAATGAATACCCCCGCGCCCCATGGACATTTGCCCACTTTAGAAGGTAAGCAATTGAGTAAATATCGGATAAGTTTAGTTTTTGATATTGATATTCACGGCACATCAAATAGTGATTGCATAGGGTATGAAACCATCAATTACTTTCACTGCATGATTTGTTCATGATTTGCTGCAATTTCAACTCAAGTATGCTTAATGCCGGAGTTTAATTTTACACAGAAAAATCGCTTTCCTCTTCAAAAGTCCTCAGAAATGGTGGGTCCCCAAAATATATGTAAGAAAGATCCTGTCTGTTAACTAAACAGGTCAAGGTACCCTTGCTGTTTTCATTGATAGTGTATGCATAGATTCCAAAGTTAGAAAATGATCAAATGAGCAATATATTCTCAAGGTCAATTAAAACGCACCATTGACTCCAAATGTTTATACTGTTGGATTATTCGCAAACCATTTGGAATAAAACTGTTTAACCAATATTTTTATTTTTCAAGTATTGAATCTTGATACCTAACTTGTCTCACATATTTTTAGGCTTTTATGACAAGCAGTTATGCAATTATTTTCCTTGCCATTTAACATTGTTTGCTATGGATAATCATAAAAAGAAAACGTTTACACTAAATTTCAAGCTGCATTAATCTGTCTCGGAATAAATTCCATTTGATTTTATTGGCCTTTTTATTGTTTGACGTTGACAGTATAATGCCATGAACGTTTTTGAGAAAATGATTTCTTTGTGCGATGTAACTGATGAAAACATTTCATAACACCAACCTGCAATGCACTAAATCCAAATATGCATGTAAACAATGTTAAATATCGACACGTTATATGGATTATATCATATTGTATAATCATATTTTGTCCAAAATACCTCAAATTCTAACTTTTAAAAGGATTTGTTTTGTGGTGTTTCATTGACTGTGAGTATAAATATTTCGGTAGGGCCCTTTTTTTCGTGTATGTCGGAAAGGGGCAAACCTTTTGAAGAATGACCTTGTATATTATTACGTAAAATGTTATGAAACTTTGGAGATTTCATTTTAATTTTCTTAGCTATTCTATTATGGGTATAAGCTTTATAAACTTTGGTGTGAACTATTCAAGTACTTGTTAATACTGATTTGCAAATATGCAAGTTGTGTCTAAAACTAACATTTAAAACAAATCAAAACTGCAGTGTGTCCCTTTAAAAATGGAGTCTACAGTTAAATCTGATGAACCTGAATAATCAGTTGTAAATGGAGGAGATGATGTCCATGGCACTGTTATTTCCTCCCCAGTAGGAGTTGTCCCTGGTGCCTCAGTTGTCGTGTTGCATGGCCGACACTCGATACCAACATCTTCAGTGTGGTCACAATTGGAATAACCCCAGCGAGCCCTTTCGCACCGAGTAAAATCGTACTCGCCCAAGCAACGAACGTCATCAAGCCAAATGGGTTCAGACTCCTCCCCTACTTGGAATCGCTTTACGAGAATTCCGCCACTTTAATGTAAAAGAACACATTCTTATAATGTCAGTACATGTAGAAAAATGAGATATAGGATCCTATAGAAACCACAGCGTCCAAACGCAATGGCATCGTGCTTCCGCACTGTACTGCAAAAAAGGAGCAATATTTAATTAATTATATAATGAAAAAGACAAAATTCAACAGAAAGGGTGGTGAAGACAGGGTTACCGACTTGGAACGGTCAGAAGGCAATAACGCCTACAGGTTAGCTTGAATCGATGTTATGTGTACACAATCCTCGCTATTATCCTGTCTTCAGCGCCCAAATAGACACGACAGTGTAAACAAAACTACATCACATCAAAAGGAATTCTCTAACAATAAAGTCCATATCCAGAGAAAATAACAAAAGAAACACTAAGATGTTGTTGTAAAACTATCTAAAATACAAAATAAGAAAATTCTTTGGACATCCCCAGAATTGTACTGAACAACCACAGCAGTTCCAGCCAAAGAGAAAAACAATCTAGGGTACGAACAGAAAACCCGAGGGACGAGAGCTCATGAACCTCCCTTGGTCGGGGTTTTAATAGGTGCAATCATAGAGTCCCAAGAGTTTGTCCAGTCAACGCACAGGGGAAAAGTGATGCGTATTGACTGACTGTAAATGGGTCTATCACTAAACACGCAATGCGTTGTAATACTAAAGGGTCGTACCCTTTGCTGACGAACTTCCTGCTTAATTGTGTAAAGTGGTCAGGAAATCCGCCAGATCCCTTTAACTTACGAAGTTTATAGACCACATCTACATAAAATAAGGGTTGTGATATTCCTAGTCGCAGAAGAGATTTTTAAGGTTGGTGTTGTACTTCTCCAGCAGGTTTTCGTTGCGGCGGTAGAATTTTGAGAACAATCTACGTAGTTTGTGATAACGAAAACCCTGCTGAAGAAGTTTACTTGTAATAACTTGATTTCGACCATTGAAGTTTATAACATCATTACAAGCTCTAGCAAAACGAATGAGCTGGGAGATATAAACCCCGTATGATGTAGCACGAGGTACATCACCATCCAGGTGTGGATAGTTAACGATGTTAAAGTTGAAGCCATCTCTCTTATCATAGATTTTAGTATGTATGAAATCATTAGAAATCGAGAGATGAAGATCGAGGAATGCTGCTTCAGTATCCGAACTGTTGGTTTTATTCAACGTGAACTCTGGCGGATAAATGTTAGTAACCATATGAGCAAAGAACGGATTATCAATATTGAGTATGTCATCTAGATACAGAGATGTATTATTAAACGCATCAATAACTTCACTCTGGCTAGCAGGTGACAAACATAAAATCTCTTCATAGCAGTACAAAAACAAATCTGCGACAAGTGGTGCACAGTTAGTACACATAGGAATACCAACAACCTGGCGGTAAACAGTTTTACCGTATCTGATAAAGATGTTATCGAGATGGAAAGATAACGCTCTACAAAAATCAGCACCCGCCTACAATTCATAATATCAATAGGGGCGTTTGTAAAGAAAACCCTGACATTATTACAAGCTAGAAAAGTTGTACCTTCTCTAGCAAATATCTTCTACATAAGCTGAAGCAATGTATCTTTGATTAGATTATGTGGTAGAGTAGTGTATAGTGTGGAAAATTCGTAGGTGCTTAGAGAAGGGGCATGGAAATACTTACACCGTAGTTTATCAAGGACTTCTTCAGAGTTTTTGATAGACCGAAACAGATTGATTCCTTAGTTTTCAAAATCCTTTTTGCAATACTTATAATTAATAACATGTTTTTTAACCGCGGAAAGTCAGGAAGTCAATAATTTTGATATATTGGTCGTGGTACATGAACTTGAATTAGCAATAAAACGTACTTTGTATGGAATTTTATGGAGTTTGAGTATCCAGTACATTGTAAGGAGCCTCGTCTGCTTACTATTTGCAGAAACCTGTATAGTCTCCATAGAGGTCACATGCTGGAAAACTATGTCCTTCTCCGGCAAAGGTGTGGTTAGATAAGCAGAAGTGCTCGCTATCTCTGCATTCAAAGTATTGATATAATGTTATCGTCAGACTATATTTATATTGTTGGAAGCTTTGCCTGTAGGAACTAGAACAAGTGTTCTATGCAGATTCTGAATACCCTTCTTAAAAAGTCGTAAATTGTAAGTAGACGGCCATAGAAGCAGGGATGGATTTGATTCGGAAATTAATATATGTAATTCAATAATTTCAGAAATTAATTTTCATCCAACCAGTAAGTAAGTGCATGTTTTCGCGCTTACACAACTTAGTACAAAAATCCGTTGAAGAACTCGCAATTATTTTTCATTGCGACAGGCATTAAAATCATATCTGAAGGAAGGCGATACTTAGGACCTTTGGCAATTAATTTCCGGATCATCTTATCCTCAATAACATCATGCCAGTGAGAGGTTCATAAAACAATTGAATTGGGGTTTTAAGGCGCACCAACACATGAAAAGGTTATATGGCGCCTAAAAGGCATGAACATGCCAGGCTCATCTTCCATGTACATCGAGATAAAATATGGAAAATGGGCCTAGAACCTTCTCACCCTGAACTGCAGAGTTGCTGCAAATTCTATCGTAGAAACTCCATTTACGCTGGAGCCACGTTATTGTTTTTCTGCCAGTGCCCTATGATGCGAGCGAGATAGCACCTGAAACAATGCAGGGATCATGATGAAGACCTTTAATGAACATGAACAAAACATGATAAAATGAACATGAATTTGGGGGGATTCTACCCCTCTGCCTACCCCTCCAAAGGGATCTGCAGTGGCCGTATTCTTTGCCCCGTGACCAAACGGGGCCCCCGGCAACCACACGGGGTTCATAAAACAAAATTTAGAAGTTTGACAATCTCAATCAGTAAGATAAGATGTCTCGATTTCAAGATCAGAGACTATTCTGTTATAAATGAAAATAAGATTTCTAGTTGATTTCTTAATAACATATAACAGGAGTCTCAATATTCTTGAAATACTTTGTCAGTCACCCGCGTGTCATTAATTACTCCAGCAAAATTAATGAAATCGATGCCTTTATTATTATAAGTTATCTTCAAAAAATGCCTTTTATGGTCAGATGGAGCATCTATATGCGGACGCAAAATATGTTGCGTAGAGTTTTGCAATGTACTTACGAAAAGTAGCTATATAAGTCGAACAAGTCGAAGAGAAAATGTAGCTCTAACAGTCAACCAAAACATACGTATCAATACAAACAACACTTACAATATTAATAGGAAATAAGGCATGTGCCATCACAAACACAAACGGGTTGGCAATAGGCCTACCGCCAGTGACAATAGGCCTACCGCCAGTGACAATATGCCTACCGCCAGTGACAATAGACCTACCGTCAGTGGCAAAACGGCGCTTGGGTTTAAACCAGGTTATAGGGTGCACCAAACCTCACTCTTACCAAAATGGTATCTGAATAAAACGGGACAGTGTAAATAAAGAAATCCTCGCCAGGTCATATCTTCTTTAACAAACAAGGCACCATTATATAAGTAAAACACGTAACGTTTTTAGCAAGTTTAATAAAGCAATTAAACCAAGTAAAGTAATTTGAGCTCAGTGTATTCTGTCTGTACATCATCGGATTAATACATCATTACACACGTCTAATTAACATGATACAATACTACTCAATCTGATACATATACCACTGGTAAATAAAGCGTTTACTTTAATATGACGTAGCAATTGCCAAAATGGTTGAACAGAATAGAACTTCAGACACAGGTTAAGTAAGTTATACTGTCAATCAAAATGCAGTGAGGCTTTGTGGGTATTTCTGTCAAACATGTACCTACAGTTTGATACCTATTTTGTGACATCGACATACATCATACGCGGGCAGGAGTAAAGAAGGATACATTGATGGGTGTCTTAAATTGGAACTATGAATCATATGTCGAATAAAACAACTGGCATCGCGCGGGTAGACAACAAACGTTGCTTCGTGTAAGGTAAACGCAAACATTCCCAGTGGTATGTAACATTTAACTTTATAAAAGTATATAACGACATTTAACTTTGTAAAAAACTAATTTAATCTTTTTAGGGAGATCTGAAATAATTTATAAAAATAAGTGTTACCATAAGTCTAAGGCTCGACAAGCCAGCAATGCGGTGTAGTCATCCCAGTCATCGTCACATATAGTTCCCCAGACGCCTTCATGAAACACCTCCAGTCTTCCAGCGTAGGGTTCATCGGACATGAGACGCAATTGTACTATACAGACAATCACAGTAAATAAGTGTCTACTTGATTTAAATATGTTATTCTAAAAATGGTTACAACATTAATACACCATAACGAAATAAGATTATAACGAAAGACCACAATCCTTATAGAGTTATTCTTCGTAATATCTGCTTAATCCTTTCGATGTCGTCTGGTAAAATTTGAATTAAAACCTTCAGGTAATATGTTATGTCAAAAGTGTTTTGGAAAACATTCTTATTGAGTGCCTAATATTGTAACCCTGATAAGCTTGCAGCCTGCACATGGTGTACATGTTGATCTGGGCCTACACCGGTCTTAAAATCAATGTTTTGACTGTGGCAGCGAACGGTTTAATAATGTCTCAGATGTTCTCCATATTGTTCTTAATTATTTTTTAAACAAAACGTGTATACCATGTTGATAGGCACGGTGCCAACCATTATAACGGTGCATGACTGCTCTATATAGAAATATGTATTTAAAGAAAATACTAAAATCATAAATATGAGTTTCACAAAACAGGTAATAGAAGAACGTACGTTCGTATGGCTCGCAGGTCACCATGACGTCATCTGCATGTGAACAAACATAGTCGCTGGATTGCGACATGTAGCAGTGAGTAAGGCTTTCTTCGTCTCCTCTACAATGAAGGTTTTTCAGCTGTTCGACCCCCGCCACCACTCCAGATAGTCCGGTAGAGTTAAAACTATAACCTCTGCAAAACGACGGCAATTAATTATATATATATACCTATGTATGTCAAAGTTTGGTGTATATAGTAAAGTTAAAAAGTAATAATTACTGTGTTATAATAGCATTGTTATTGCATTGTTTTGGAAGTGTTGACCAAAAGTCGAGTGATTGGACATTGGAGGCAAACGGATAACATACGAATGTTAACGACTCTGATGAGCACAACAAATACACCGACAAGATTATGCGTTTGATACCAGTCTACATGACAATTTGGAAATTTTAACAGTTGGTGACGAGCACGAAAACATCCATAGTCATTTTTGCTTAATTTTTAAAAACTTCAAAATCTCAGAAAAACTTAAAGTTTTCCTTGCATGAGTTAGTGGCCCAATGGCAAGTTGATCGATATGCTTGACTTTTAGGGTTCAATTTAAAGTCATGGATACGGTTGGTAATTTCCTATTCACATTTATTTAATAAAAAATACGATTTGGAAATATAAAAATCCAAAATGTGATATCTGTTTATAAAATTATTTTTCGGAAATTATAGCGGTTCTTAAAAGACAACTGGCGATCTGGAAGTTGTTATAAAACATACCAATCCTAGCTGCATTAATCCAATATTATTTTGACTTAAAACCTCCTGCCGTCTATTTAAATAAAAAGTACTACAATTTTCAAAAAAATCTTAACAGTTAGTGTGCAATATAATAAAAAACATCATTTGCTTCGAAATATCAAACGAAGTATGTATAATAACTTTTCAAAATACTAACGGGACTCCGCTAGTTTTGAAGATTTTCGTGTGTAAATTTAGGAAACACAAGTTGATTGAATAAGTATCCGAACTTTGCATCCATAAGAATTCAGATAATCAGGTATATAGTAAACAACGTTTTGTTTCAAAAGGACAACGTTCCTGAAAGATATAAAAGCCAAAACCAGCTAGCCTAATGTATGATGTTAAACCATCATTAAATTAAAATAATCAACCATATATATGGCAACTACGGGTATTCATAGATGCAGTGCCCTTAGAAAGAGGATCTCTATTGCATATTTGGTCAGTAGGTCAAATGTTAAGATCATATGACCTTATATGGACATACATATTCCGATCACCAATAAACACACCCCCTTTGTTAAATATGTTATAATGACTTTGATGTGAACTGTAGACGTATGGATTAGAGTACCTGTATCCCAATTGTCTACATACAATCTTAAGCTCATGAGTATCGAAGTAGTGCTTGCATACGGTCGCCCAGTCATCTCCAGTATATACCTCCAGTCGACCATTCATAGGTCCAGATCCGTTCACCAACCTCACTTCTCCTAGAAACATATATAAAGGTTATTATGATATTTATATAATATTCCTAAGTACAACTGAGATATGTTTTTATTTTACAACTTAAACTCTGTGTGATTTTCATCTTGTTTTATATGTATAATGATATGGAGTTGTCCGTCCGTCCGTCCGTCCGTCCGTGTGTTGCCATGACCTCATATGGAAAAACGCTTTCCGAGCGATAACTTTGACAGCATTATACCCACAATCATAAAACGTTTGGCCTTAGTGAGTGGTCGGAAACCTATTATTTTTGGGATCAGTAGGTCACCATCACAACGTATAAACGCATTCTAAGTGATAACTCCAGAATATCACGTACACTCATGAAGTTTCATAGGAACACTGCACCTGGTGAGAGGAGAAATGCTATTGAATTTGTGGTCAGTTGGTAAACGGTGAAGGTCGCAATGACCCAGACGGAAAATATGCATTCCGCACGATAACTACAAAACCATGACAGGCACATTGCCCTTGGTGAGAGCAGAAATCAGATTACTGTTGGATTTAGTCGGTCAAAGGTTAAGATCGACATGACCTCATATGGACATATATCACTAGAGCAGTGGCAGAAAACTATAACGTGGCTCCAGCGTAAATGGAGTGTCTACAGTCGAATTTGCAGCAACTCTGCAGTTCAGGGTGAGAAGGTTCTAGGCCCGTTCTCCATATTTTATCTCGATGTACATGGAGGATGAGCCTGGCATGTTCATTCCTGTTAAGCGCCATATAACCTTTCCTGTGTTGGTGCGCCTTTAAACCCCTATTCAGTTCAATTCAATTCATATGGAAATATTAATTCCGTACGATAACTTCATAACTATAACACTCTCACTCATAAAACTCCTTAGATCCATTGTCGTTTGAAAGAGGGGTGACTTTATGCTCATAAGGTCAGTAGGCCAAATGTCACTGTCATATGGCTATATATATTCCAAGCGAAAGTATAACACATATACTCACAGAAAGTTCATAGTTACATTATCCTTGGTAAGAGGAAGTCTATTTCCTATGAGTACAAAAGGTCAAATGTCAAGGTCGCCATAACATCATATGGACATACATATTCCAAGCAGTAACTCCGATAGTATAACACGAATTCTCATGAAACTTTATATACATATTGCCCTTAGTGACAAAGGAAAACCCTCTGGCGTTTGGTCTTTGCAAATCAAAATCAATCCCACCAAGGCCCTATGAACATCGATATTCCGCGTTATAACTTGTTGATTTTGGAGTTAATAGTTCAATGGTCACCAAGACCTTATATGAGCATAGTATATAACATAGTTAATAACTCCGGAATTATAACACATACACTCGTAACTCTTCACATACTAAGCGGAGAAATCCTATTGCGTTTGGGTTCAAAAGGTCATCAAAATCACAATGACCTATTAATGACCTAATCATGAGAAACACGTTCCCATTGTAACTTGTAAACTATTAGTCCTACAATGTTGAAAAGTAACAGAAATAGTGCCCATGGTAACACGTTGACTCCTATGACTTTAGGATAAATAGGTCGAATATTAAGATATAAATGATTCGATCATGAAAAAGGCTTTCCGAACTGTAATTTAATAATATGCCTAAACTCTTGAAACAGTTTACATAGAAATGGTGCAACAAGCACCCCTATTCAATTTAACTGAAAACCAGACAATTATTCTCCCGTGACGGGATGTATAGACTTCCCTCATGTGAGCATACTACGTACATGAATAAGGTAATCGAGCGAAAAACACCTTCGCCCCAACACATAGGCACATATAAATATAGTAAACAAACCTAATGTAGGTGCTGTGCACATCACACCTACATCCTCCGAGTGGTCACAGTTGTGAATGCCCCATCCTGCAAATTGACACTCAGAGATGGAAGACTCGTTACCACGGCAGGAGATGTCGTCCATTAATATTTGGTCACTCGTGAAATTAAATAATCCAGGGTAGAAAACTCCGCCTCTGTAAAGCAGAAAAAATAATTACTATAGCAATAGCAATAGGTGGTATTGTTGTAGTATTAAAATATGCAATTGCAAACTTTGTAAGTCTCCGCTAATACGAGTCTTCTCTGACCTTATAAGCCCTTTTTACGATTTTGATATTTCATCTGCTATGTAAAGTCAGAGCGCTTATCATAAAACACGGGGATCTCTTCCGTTAGGGAGGGGAGAGGAGCTATCCTCTTGGTTTTGAGTCAATATACGTATCTAAGTAAGTATGCATTGCATATTACAATTTCAAGCATCTAACACCAGTATCAATATATTTATTTACATATTTGAAACGAAGTTGTAACGGTCAATCCTTTCGGGTGAAGTTACAAAATATTAGATATCCAACATTTGTTTTTATTCAGGTCAAGTGTCACGTGATCGTGATCGGTGCGACGATAAATATTTCAGGGTAAAATTCAGAAAATTTCAAAATTGCGACCAACTTTTCCTTTTGGCACTAGCAATTATTTGAACAACATCCAATTGTTAATCTTAAAATCATAATTATGCTCCGAGAAGAGTTCGTTCCACTCCTAAAATCCCTCCATGTTGTTAGTTGATAGTGGAGTTATTTGATATGGGGAATACGAATGGCTTCACCGTGCGCGAGAATATCAGATCAGACTACACCAATTACCAACCAATCAGCGGGCAGGGAAAAAGTTCCAGGGTAAATTCGGAGCTATTACTCAGAATCTCCTAGTTTTGATTGGTTGACAAGGTGTACAAACCAAAAGATCTTGCTAAAAAATTAAAATTCATCTTTTGAAGAGTACTTATAAAGGTTAAATCATACCTTTGAGCAATGTATTCATAATCTGTTGCATAATCAAACAAATAAGTATATTTTACATTTTTCTCATGTTTTCTACATGCAAGTAGGTGGGTCAGCACCATCCGACCCAAACAACTTTTTCAAAACATACTAATTGTATGGTTTGTGTATGTTTTTTGATAAAACTGAGACAGGTCTTTCAAAACAAGTAAGCAAAAATATAGCTTCTTATATTAGGAACTCAGTACAGAGCTTAAAGCTATAATGTACGTCTATGTAAAATGAATTGATGTAGTATGACCATCACGGCAATTAAATTAGTATGCAAAACGACAATATGGCGGATATAGTATACAAAACTGTACTTCAAAACATACACGTTTTTTGGGTCACTACAATCGATAAAGGTGCAGTTTTACATTGCAACTTGGTATATTAAACATTAATTGACCGCTTTGTTAGGCTAAAATATGGTAAAAATTCGTCCGGCCGCCGCAGGCACCGTTGAAAGTGCATGACTGTTTCTTTTCAGTAAACAACCCGTTTTTACAAAAATAGTTCCTCTGACCCTTAACAGACGCAAAACAAATAAATAAATTAATTAATTAAAAAATACTTTTAGGGTCAGAGACGGCTCGGATTAAGTCTCAATGGGTCTCCAAATCGATCTTTTAATTTAATTGCTGTTCATCAACACAGCAGTATTCATTTTAAGCCCTCTCGTGGAGAAGAGAAAGATACAGGGGAATTCTAAAGTCATATCATATGCATAGTACTTTTATATAACTATATAGTTCTTTAACATGCTCAAAGCACTTCGATACACGGGGCCGTCCGGTTCACGTCCCAGTCATAAGAACAAGGCTAGGGAAAATGTCTGACCTCACGACACACCGAAATAACCTAGTGACGCCAGTAAGGTTCGAACTCGTTTTCTCCGGATTCAGAGTCGAATGATCCACCGTCACCCATTTTACTTATATTATAATTAGGAATATTAGGTTACCTGAATCCCAGTTCACGGCAAACGACTCCAGCATTTATTTCTCCAAAGCTGTCATCACAAACAGTACCCCAAATACCGTCGTGATATACCTCCAAACGACCAGATGCAGACGTATTCCCGTCTATAAGTCGAACGTCAAAACCTTCTGAAATATACGAACAACATGTATAATGCATGTAATAATGTCCTGCATACTCTACAATATGCGACTATATTTACTTGAAATGAAAAAGCTTCGTTTTATCTTTGAATAAAGTATATTACACTGTTTCTTATGTTCCTTTCCATCGGATTATGTTAATTGTCCTCTTAGACGACATATTTTAATTTGAAATCAGGGTTTCCCGAGAATATTTAGACAAAATCGGTCGGGAATTTAAAGTCGCCGAATTTTGATATGATTGTTTTACGAACGAGTTTTATTGGCCAGTTCCATGTTCCTTTTGCCTATGTACATTACGCTGTTTTTTATGTTGCTTTTCAATCGGATTATGTTAATTGTCCTCTGAGACGACCTTGAATTTCAAAGTCGAGATTTCTTAGACAAAATCGGTCGGGAATTTGAAATCGCCAAACGATTAAGAACAATTTTTATCCGCCAATTCCATTTTCCTTTCGCCTATGGCGAACTGGCGAATGCTAAGCGTGAGCCTAGAAATAGAGCACGTTTAGGAAGCCTTTACAATGAAATTTAAGGCTAAGATGTACGGACGCGAATTGTCTCCCTCCCTCCACATCCCTCGATGTCTTTACACCCCGCTCTCTCCAAAGGATGGCATTTTTTTCCGAGTAATGTATTGTGGGAGTGAGTTTGAAATTTCAGGAACGTGACCCTACCGGAATAGCTAAGACTACCTAGAGGCAACCACTCGTCCACTGCAACCTATCACCCACATTACCATTCCCACGTTGTTCCTTATCATTCTTCACTTGTTTCCCGCTAATCAGAGCCTTCTCTAATCTTACCAGCCTTTTTTACGATTTTGAGATTATTTTTGACTGTGTGTAAAAAGCAAAAATAAAAAGGAACAAAAATAAATGAATAAATAAAAAATAAAGAAAAAAAAGACTTTTAAGGCCAGAGAAGTCTCGGATTAGTTTCCCGCATAATTTATATTCCCCACATGTTTCGCTATGTCGTAACCTTTCCCACCATTTACCTATCGTTTCCGTCTTTATGAAATATACGAACAACATGTAAAATGCATGTAATAATGCCCTGCATACTCTACAATATGCGACTATATTTACTTGAAATATGTTTCCCTCTGTACTAACATTTCGCACTTGTTGCCTTCATAATTAACATTTCCCACATGTTCCCCCTCATACGTTTTCCCATAATTAAATTATCCACGTGTTTCCTTCATTATTAACACTTGCCACTTATATATCCGTCTGTATTATCATTTCCTTTAAGACATAACAATAGCGTATGATTTCATTTCATTAATTACAATAAATACTGAAAAGGTGATCCCTTAGAAACAACAAACACAAACAAGAGATAAAAATAGCAGACTCGGTTTTATTGAGTCTATTCATGAGAGGTAATGTAAAGTACAAACCTCTCACACCTCCTACACACCGGCTTAAGCTATATTCTACTTTAAAGCCACAAAGATCGGGCTTGATGATCCCAAAGGACCAATAAGTAATAATGCTACTGATTTGTAGTCGGGGCGACGTTTTACGGACGCCACGCAGCACTAAACAAACGCCAGTGTGAATGTCAATAAATACTGAAAAGGGGATCCCCTGAAAGCATCAAACACAAACAAGAGATAAAAGTAGCAGACTCAAATTTGCAAACACATTTGTCAGATGTCATCTTTGATACGGGGTTGATTGGGTAAAAAGGGCAGATATAACCGGTAAAAACGAAATTGACAAGGGTAATAATTGAGTTTTAAATAAGTATACACCGTGTAGATTTTCTTAACCTATGTTTCGCCTTAATCAAAAATGTGTATGCAAAACATTACAATAACATTCAATGAATATAAAATATGCTGACACAGAGATTTGCCCGAAAAATCGTACTAAAGGTCAATGCAACCCGGTACAGATACATGATGAATACACGTATCGTCGACAGCTGAGACATAATAGCAATAGCACGGTATGCGAGGAAGCTTATACAATAGTATTCACCATATTACGGTTTCATTTCAGAGCATTTTTGAAGTTCAGGGATGGATTTCAATCTGACGGGGTGCATGTTACCCACTAGATAGAAATTCGTCGCAGAATTTTATATTATACAGAAGAGCCACTGCTGGTGTTTCTCAGGATATTCCCAGACGAGTTCTTTTTCTATCAGGTCTCAAACGCTAGGAAAGCGTGGCCTTGCTTTTACGTCTGAACTTTCCTGAGACGAGTTCTTTTTCTATCAGGTCTCAAACGCTAGGAAAGCGTGGCCTTGCTTTTACGTCTGAACTTTCGACGGGACACATTTGGCATTTCTACCTACAATGACTTTTTGCTCGATTTTTCGGGTCACCCTTGCAAACTTAAACATCCATTGTAATTTTTATTTTATAGTAAAGTATTACCCTTGGTTATTTGTTTACCGAGTATATTTATATTTTAGTCTAACTTCTGATTGTATGAACGTGTCAATAGCAACTATCTCCATTGGTAAACTTCTGGTGTTTTTTATAGTTATAAAAACAGATTTTGTCAATTTTGGATTTCACGTGGAGAAAATTTCAAATAGAGGTACATTTGAGAAAATGTATCAACCCTGAATCTGGGAGTTGGTGTGGGAGCGGTCGTATGGTGGAAGTGTGTGGGTTGGACATGTTGGAGTGGTCGGAATATGGGGGAACAGAACGTGGTAAACACTTCTGAATGTATTTAGGTTGGTACTTACATTTAAACTATAGGTTGTTTAAGCTATGATAATTTCAAAAGTGCTGGTAAGTACAAACGCCCTACTGAGTAACGTATTTGAAATACAGCAATGGTATCAGGTCTTTAGCGGATAGAAGTTAATTAATTAATTAATTAAATTCTAGATTGTGTATCGGTATATAAATAATGGCGTTTTATGGAATAGATAAAATCATTTGTTATATACTGATACCACTAATTGGCATTAAATCGAGTTAACTCAGCATCAGTTATAATATCTATTTTTCTGGTCTGCTATAAGACCGGAGACGATCTGGACGGCGAACTATATATTACATAAATTAAACACACACACACACACACACACACACACACACACACACGCCATAATGTGCTTTAGTTTAATATAAAATGATCAAGTATGACTTCTTGTAAGGTACACATTTTAATTCCGTCACTAACCATTGTTTATGAAAAAATGTGTTAAAAAAACATTGCGAGTTTCTTTTAAGACTTTACCAATAACGTTTGTTTGTGATATGCGTTCATATTTATTGAATTATATTAGACAGCTGATGGAAAAAAAGAAAACAACTGTATGACGTATTGGTATTAAAGGGAGAAAAATATGTTTGCATAAATTAAACTCACTTATTCTACTCAGCGGTAATTTGGGAAGTCGGCTGCTGCAGTAAATAGTATAGACTACAGAAGTAAACAATAAATAGGGCTTATGGACATTTACCACCATATATGCCAAGCTTTTGATGCCAAACAGTTTACGTGTATATTTTTTTTTCAAAGGCGTTTGATCGTATATGGCATCAGGGCCTCATATTTAAGATAAAACAACACGGCATTGACGGTAACTCTTAAGCTGGTTATCAAGTTACCTATCTGGCCGTTTTCAAAGGGTTTCGGTCGGAACAATCACATCTGAAACAAAAATGTTGAAAGCCGGAGTGCCACAAGGATCAGTCCTGTTTCTCTCCTTTTTGTAATTTATATAAATGATATTGCCGAAAACATGTTAAGTATAACGCGTCTTTTCGCAGACGACAGTTCTCTTTCAATGTCCACATCTAGCATAGACGATATGGAAGGTATTTTAAACCACGATTTATGTATTATATCAGATTGGTCGAAACGGTGGCTTGTTCAATTTAATCCAAATAAAACTGAAGTGCTATTTTTTTTTATCTCTGACACGTACGGACCGCCGTCCACAGCTACGTTTAAATGACGTTCAGCTTACATTTGTAGAAAACCATAAACATTTGGGAATAATATTGCCTTCAGATGGCAAATGGCATGAACACATTAACAGTATAATAGCTTCTGCGTCAAAAGTTTTAGGCCTAATGCGACTTTTAAAATTCAAATTGAATCGTAAAATACTTAATCAGATTTACCTATCATACATGCGTCCCATCTTATAATACCCATCTAGTGTGTGGGATGGATGTTCTGTCTGTGATCGAGAAAAGCTTGAAAAACTCCAATATGAGGCCGCACGGATTGTTACTGGATTAACAAGATCAGTATCAATACAACAATTATAATCTGAAATCGGATGGTTCTCATTTGCCGATAGACGTAAATCACAAAAGCTTGCCATTGATTATAATGTCAATAACGGCATAATGCCTCCTTATGTTACTAACCTTTTCCCTCCATTTGTCCAGGAAAATAACCCTTATAACCTAAGAAACAATAACAACTAAGAAGAACGGATTTTTTCCACATCGTTTGTACCATCATCTATTACTCTGTGGAATAACTTTTACCAGTCGAAATTAGAAACTCCGAATCTCTTGCTATCTTTAAACGCAAACTTAAAAGCTTAATATATGTTAGCCCTACAGTTTCTAGTTTCTTCTTATATGGTCCGCGATCACTTGCCGTTATACACGCGAGAATTCGTAATGCATCTAGCAATCTTAATAACGATCTTTACACTCAACAAAATTCCTAATCGGTCACCTAAATTTTACAAAATATTTTCTTTTCTTGGAATATCTTCCTCTCGGTTTTACTTGTTTTGAATAACTTAGTTATTTAGTAAAAGGTCCTGAAAGTTTCAGAAAAATCATATAACTACCAGTGAAATTAGGACGCGTTAAAGTCACGAACCCCCAAAATCAAAAATAACAAAATGTCAGACTCACAATGGAAATCCCATAGAAGAGTGCTCGTTCTTGAAATTTGAAGATTTAACATGCAGACCAAGAGTCGCGGGAAGGAACTCATTACATGTATGTTATATATCTAATGAAATGATTTTATAGGTCATGTATTTATGTTTGCCATTTGTTTATTACCATATTGGTTTTTAAAACACTTGACTGTGACTTAAGCTAGGTCATTTCTCTTATAATTCAATGCAAAAGTATGTGACTTTGTGGATCGAGGGTGTTATAATATAAAACATTGTTTCTTCAAAAATAATTTAAATATCTTTACCAAATTTTCAGTTAATATATATGAAACATTGAACGAGGATTTGATTAATTTTACATGAATACAAATCTTGTGTAAAAGGTAATAATTTCATAAAACTTAGGTGACCGATTAGGAATTGTGTTGAGTGTATACAAATCATTTACGACCATCACCAAGTTGCGAATGCGGACGTGTAATATAAGATGCAGAACATTTTATGTTTAATTGTAATATATTTCACATACAACGACTAACTCTATATCAATTTACTCGACGTTTTCATCCGCTAAGTGTAAACACTTGGCTTTTCGGTCAAGAACAACTCTCAGATGAAGAAAATACATTCATTTTTAATGCTTTCCAAAAATACATTAGTGAAACCAAGCGTTTTACAAACTAGCACATTTTACCAAGTTCTTACAAAGGATGCATACTGCTCTGACTCACTGTACTGAATTGTCTATAATCTTGCTTTCTGCTATCACGACCTTGCTTCTTCCTATCTCTTCTCTCTATACCATATTTGTAAAACCAACAATGTGTATATATACTATGTAACTACTAGCTTAGCAATGTACATTTTTGTAATATATTGTATTGTGAAGGGACGTAAGTAATGTTGTTAGAACGTGTGGCCCAACCCATTTGCATATTATATGGCAATAAAATAAGTTTAAATCAAATAGGGCTGCGTCATAAAATGGCATCCTAATCACCATAGTTCCTTAAAGCTGTACTCTCGCTAAAAAAAAAATAACGATAAGAAAATAAATAAAAAGTTATATCCAACCTGTGATATTATCATACGTCATTGCGCGATATTATTATAATTTCCCATACTATAAAGTATACATAAATTATAGTATATGGCATCGAATACGGAGTTCTCTTGATTATTAGTGATCTCGTTTCCGAGGTAAATATTTGTCAAAATACTTCAGTGAAGATGACATAAATGTCATCAAAACCCAACAGCAGCAAAATACTTACTAGTGACATTAGTGCTGGTGATATTTGGGACTGTCTGATTCTGGTAGGGGACACAGCAGTTTGCACTGCTCACAAACTGTGTTATGTTTTTTACAGACAGTTTCAGTGTGTTGAGTTCTAGAACAACGTACTGCAGGACATCTGTTGAGTTCCCGATATTACCCTCGACAGACAGAAGTCGTTCTTTCAGACCAAATGTGTTGTTGTCCACGATTTGTTGAATGTGTCTTTTGAAATCCTTCATCTCGCCCGCCAGATGTGTGATGTCCATTCGTAAGGATCGAACATCAAATAACACATTTTCGGTTGTTGTGTTACCTAAAACAAATAGCAAATTAATATGAAATAAAGGAAAACTGACCCTGACATGTCCATCTAGTATATTAAACAAGGTAAAGCACAAGGAACCATTTTGATAAAGTCTGATTTAAAGAAAGTGAATACCTTACATCGGGGCAAATACTGTAATTAAGACCTTTTGAAATATTGGTGGAATATAATTAGACTTAATAATGGTTGGTGTGTTATGTTTGCCAATAAGCTAAAAGTTACGGACATTGTCCTTTTCAATACTGAGCGCAGACTGCTCCACATCGCAGTGAATCAGTCTATACCGAGCAATTGGGTTGGCTCAAATCTGACGTGACCTCCAATGCAGTGTTGTCAGATCCTTAGTAGCGTATCGCAGCTTGATAAAGCGACTGATTTTAATGAGATTACCCTTGTTTGTAAGTGTCAGGAATCGTTCTTGTTTTTCATTATTTCACAATTGCATTAATATTTGTCTTTATGTATCTCCTGCATGCACTATGATACTATTGACAGCGTAGCGAGCATTCTGGCTGCCATTTTCAACCGTCGCAGTTGTCGTATGAATAGGATAGAGGCTATGAAGAGAAATAGCTTCACCATTAAGAAACCGAAAGGGAGGGAGCGCAACTCTATCTATCCCATTTACATGTCATATAACTAGGACCTAAACTACTTGTTTGTAGGATATAGGTATCCCGTATACACATAGCTATGACTAAACACTTATTTGTGGGATATAGCTATCTCATGTACATGTACATGTCCTAGAGCTATGACATGAACTACTTTGTGGGATATAGCTATCCCAATAACATTCACATAAGTATGACCTTAACTTCCTGTTTGTAGGAAATAGCTATCCCATTTACATATCATATAGCTATGACCTGAACTACTGGTTTGTGGGATATAGCTATGATCATGATAAAAATGACAAAATGTACATAAAGTGGGGTCCTATCCCTTTGCCTCTAGCGGGATTTGCAGTGGTTGTATTCTACTCCGGCAGGTATTGATGTAAAGTTGTCCTAGTAGTTGAAATGCTATGCCTATTTTTTTAAATTATAGACCTGTAATATAGAGCAGAAAACCCTATAATACTTTACCTTCAAATACGAGACCTAGAGCAAGCGTCGACAAATTTATTTAACAGTATCAACCTAGCCATCCCCATTACACATACCAAGCGCTTGATGTATAAAGAGTGACCCCACCTATTGTCACTTTAATTAAGCTGAGCTACACTGTAGGCATTATTCCTTTAATAATGGCAAATAATATATAAAATAAATAAACTCAGCTAACACTTGTTAAAATCACTGTACATACAACCGCCTTAAATCAGTAATGATTATGTTAACTGTAACAAACTGAAGCTTATTTCCATTCACATTGAATTGATATTGGCCCATAATACTAAGCTAGCGACACATTCTATGGATGTTCTCATGAAAAGATCGGAAGCCTACTGTGTTTAGATGGACACCGTCCTGGAATATGCGATGATGTCTGATCCCTTTAAGTTTCCAATACAGCACTTTAAATAGCATCACACTCGAGTCCTATGAATCACCAATGCATTGTATCTGTCCTTATCAATGTTTACTCCACTCCCACAAACCCCACTCGAAACTTTGTTGTTGTTTTACATATTTCTGTGTTGTTTTGGTCAATTCTTACACATATAGCTATGTTGCCCCACCTTCCGCCCCTTCCCCCACACCCCACTCGAAACTCAATTTGTTTTTTTACATATTTCTGTATTATCTTTGGTCACTTCTTACACATATAGCTACGTAACCACCCCACCACCCCCACCGCCCACCCCGGCTCGCCCCTCTCCCAACTCGAAACTCAAATTATTATTATTTTTACATATTTCTGTGTTATTTTGGTCAATTCTTACACTTATAGCTATGTAGCACCCTCCCCCTCGCTCCCGCCTCCCCACCCCACCCCCACCCACCAACCAACCATCCCATCATCACTTTTTGTTTTACATATGTCTGTGTTGTTTTGTTTTATCAATGATGCGATGGCCCCACCCAACCTGACTGAAAACAGCTATCATTATATCCATGTATTGTCGACAAGGCCACGGAAGCTACCGATCGATTTAGAACTTGCTCATGACCCCGGACCCCTCTTGCATAATAGGTATACGACTCTCATACAACTATGATTTTTTTTACAAACTTGCTGTTAGAAAAACCTCCCGCCCCTTTCTCTCCCGACCCTTGTCTTCCACCACCGCCCACGCATCTTTGTCTCCCATAACACCCACCTCTCTATAACTCCGTAACATACAATGATGTAGTTAATTATCACTGAAACCCAATAAGCTTCGCACATCAATCTATTTATTTTAGTTATTACTTATAACTGTCTTTTATATACTAAATATACTTAATATACCAAAATAGTAAGCATTTTATCGATATAGTAATTTTTTTGTTTTGTTTCAATAATCAAAAAAAGGTTTTACATTTGTCGTTTTCACTTTTTTACATTGTGGGTAAATATTTGTTTTTTAACATTTAGCGTCATTTTTTGTTTTACATTTAGGGTGACCAGATCTTGCATTTGCGACCAAGTGTTTTTTTTTACATTTGTGTCATTTTTTACATTTAGTGTTAGTCTTATTTACATTTGTCACCGTTTTTACTTTTACGGTATTTTTACATTTGAGGTTCTTACCGTGTAAACAGTTAAAGCGCAAAGCATAAACCATTGATTTACGAAGTGTACGAATTATTAGGAAGGCACCAACTTGACAAACACACAAGAAAATATTATCGTTTGTTAAAATGTTTGATCGTATATTAAATAGTTTTGGCAAAATATTGGGCGCGGCTCCAAATAGCGGGCTACCGGCAACACATACATATATAATGGCAGCCCTTAACATGTTTCACAAAAGAGGGCATGGCCCATAACCTTGATACCCTTAATGAAGCCCCAGTAGGCTTAAACAAAATATGAAGCCCCGATAGGCTTAAACAAAAAAGGGCATGGTACAACAGCCTTATACCCTTAGTGAATCCCCAACAGGCTTAAATAAAATGTTTATTCAAAACTCTAATTCTAAAGTAAAATGTTTCTTCGTTTAATCACTTGAAAGTTATTTCTTTTCTAAAGATTACAATAATGTGCACGACCGAACTAGGCATGATGCACCAACAATAATCCCCAAAAGGCTTAATATTTCATGCTGTAACCCCGACCCTGGGAAACAGTGATCAGTATTACATTGAAATTTACTAATTATATAATTGTTAATTGTCATTAACTTTGATTTCACTGAATTGAAGGATTCGCTGACGGCTTAATAGTTCGTGCTGTCATTACGTTTTGGCCGGGAAAGGCAGAAAAAATATTGCGCATGCGCAATTAAACGAATATTACAATTGCAGAGCAAGCTAACATAACCGTGGGTGCTGCCTCCCAATAACTCTGGCTATTGTTGGAGTAATAGCCCGTAATATGCTACCACTTTGTACATAATAGCAAACAGCATGAACTTTACATTAATTATTTTTATACTGAGTCGTATGTATGCTTCTCTTGCATTTAAATAAAACATCGCATTAGGTAAACATTACATAGAAAGTAAGATGATTAGTGAATTTTACAGATAAATTTATAAACATTTAAAGTAGCTATCCCAACAGCCAAATTTTACAACATAATGTACACCGCTTTTTAACCTACTGATGACGAGGTATATATATAATTTACCTATTTTGAAAATACAAACTCTATATACAGAATATAAATGGCTTTCACCAGTCAGAAAAAAACACAAAATTGGACGTCGTATTAAGAGTTACAAACGAGTATTTGAAGAACCGTGAATGAAACTTTACTTTACGGCACATATGCTTTATTATATGACATGAACACAGCATACACATGGCTAGAGTTTTGATAAACGGTTTTGTAGTCTAATTCTGCTTTATTTGGAGGGTTACTTTCTTTAAATATAATTATGTTTCGTACCTTTTTCCTGAACTTGTTTGCGTCTTGATCTTCTGAGTTCATGTTTCAGTTCATTCTTTGCAAGTTTGATGTCAATCTCCATACGTTTTTCAAGGTTTTTCATCTTGGCTACAAGCAGCTGACTGATATGTTCGCATTTCTCCGATGACTTATCCGCAGGCAAACAAACGACGGCATGTAAAATAAAAATAAAAAATAATCCTATTTTCCCCGTCATGTTGAATGAATGTCACTCGTTCACATGCGTGTATGTCAAATGCTGACTCCCTATCGCCAGCAGTGTCAGTGGACACTGGTAAATGTAGGTAAAAGGGAAGAACTAATCAGCTGGTAATGCGCTTCAATTACGAGGCTAGTCACCCAGTTTTAAATCAGCTGATTAAGCACATTGTTTGTCCAGTTTTTCTATATCATTTAACAGATGGTTTGTATTAGACATTTGGTATAATTACGTTACCTAAAAAAACGAAATATGTTAAACGGCGAACCATACAGAATACAAACTGCAAGCTAAAGATCATTCTCAACGTGAATATGTATATACTATTTTATCGCATAACTTGCGGTGTGGGAGTGTACTAAAGCATCACAATACAACAGAGAATAAAATGCAAATAAAGGCCGAACTTTTCCATTCAGCTCGGCATGCAATCGGAATTGCCTCGTCGATGTATATGTCCGTTAATAATACAAGATTACCGATCGGAACTCTTCGCCAATTTCCGTACTTGGGAAATGTGGATTCCCGAATGACGGAATTCGACGACGCACTTCCGATTGACAAGATTACAATAATCGAAGAGGCAGTTCCTCGGTGTAGTACGGAGAAAACTGAAGCAACATACGACGTCATCAAATGAAAACAATATATATATGCAGGTACAATAACACATGTACGTTACGTTGCAATTTTAGAGATATATGAAAAACAGAATCTCACAATCGTCCCTATTTAATTTATTAAACTCGTTGGATACAATTGGTAAACGTCATCCAACTAGTTTAATAAATTTATTATCAAAACCAGTGATTCTCGTTTGAAATGACAGTGGCACAAACGGTATGTGTACAGCATTTCTGTTGCGTTTGACTGTCCTCCTTGAATGCTACTTTCCCTGTCCGATCTTTTTATATTTCTTTTTGCCATCACTTAATTCGTAGGAAGACAACGTCATAATAGTTGCTCAAGTGCTCGTCAATAATTTAATATTAACGATATTTGAGCTGCTACCAGAGAGATGAATGGGATTCAGACCAGACCATCCCACCCTTCTTACTGTCTAAAATGTAATCTGGTGATACCTGGTCTGGAAGACTAGGAAGTCTGGTAAATGAAGTTTTTCCAAATTAAAAGACTATCAATAACAAGCGATCAGAAACATGGAAATAGGTATTTATATGAAACACATGGAAAGGAATGACAATAGTAAGTTTTCCGGAATTAAATAAAGACAAGTTTTAGTTGTAAAGGGTAACCATTACATTACATTGCATTACACTACAAAAAAAAGCTCTCCGAAACACCCTACTGTAACAGACGGATTTGTATGATTTTAAAAACAGACACATCAGTGGAAGTAATAAATTGACAACCACAGTACGGACGAACCTATAGGGACGCATATTTTAGACGATCATCGTCCACGAAATGTTAAGATAGGGTATCATCAAAGAGAGTGTGTGCGATGTCGAACAATTAAAAACAGTGATTATTTGTTACGAAACATTGAAAGACTGACACTATCAGTAAATTGGTTAATACCTTATTAACCACAAAGGTCAAGAAACTAACACATACGATATTACATCATGCAAAAAGCACAGTAAAAACAACTGTTAGGCGCCTTAAATTTTTATTTTAGTGGAATCTATTAATTGTAAAGATAATGAAATAATCAAAACAAATGCATTATATAAAAAAAATTATATTGTTTATTTATACATTTGCTGATACTGCAATTAAGAGTCAGATACTGTTTCATTTTAAACACTACTTACATGATATTGTTTCTCGTAAGAACGAAGACGTAGTTAATGTTTGTCTTTAATCCTGTTTTATCGTACCCTTTACGGTGTTGCTCTGGCTTCACATTTTCTTGGCCGCGTTTTAGTCTTTTGTGTTACTTGGTGGCGTTTTAGTATTTTGTGTTACTTGGTGGCATTTTAGTCTTTTGTGTACTTGGTGGTGTTTTAGTCTTTTGTGTTACTTGGTGGCGTTTTAGTCTTTTGTGTTACTTGGTGGCATTTTAGTATTTTGTGTTACTTGGTGGCGTTTTAGTATTTTGTGTTACTTGGTGGCGTTTTAGTCTTTTGTTTTTTGTCTTCAAATATACATGACCATCTCTGTGTTCAACTTATATTGCCTATTAATGATGCCTAGTTTGTTAGAGATACAGTCTGATGGAGATTTATTTATTTCGAAATTCCCGTTTATCGAAATGTTAATCGGGTAAGAGCGAGGCTTGCTGCACCTAAATAGAACTAAGAATCCAATATTTTCCTTTTGCCACAGACCGTTCCAAGGCGGTACTGCTACGTCTCACATTTTATGTTTAAATAAATCTGATATATATGTATAACTTTAGTGCCGTTGAAAATGCGTGTTTTTGATTGGCTGCGTGCTGAGTGTGCGACTTTTTCATCGACTTCCAAATAGAAGCAAAGTATGATGGTATTCTTCTAGACTTGCTATGCCCTTATATTTGTTCATGTATATACAATTTGTGACAACTCAAGACATAATCAAATCTAATAGTCTGCAATAAGTCCCCTTTGAAGTATTGGCTTCAAACAAAGAGCTATTCAGAAAGAGACTGAGAACACAGTTTAGGATTTTAAGATTTTACTTTGATTCTGATTGCAAACTATTAAAAGTAATTATAACCACTGAGACGACATAAAGTCTATTGTTCTCCTTGTAACTAGTTTGGCAGATAATAGTAGTTCCTCATAAATGTGGAGGGCTGGCGTGGGGCAGTCGGTAGCGCGGCGGATTTGTAACCGGAGGCCCCGGGTTCAATCTTTCGTAGTGCCACTGAGTTTCGTCGGTGTGTTCTTGGGCAGGACACTTTCCCTTAGCCTCGTCCGTCGGATGGGTACGTAAACCGGGCGGTCCCGTGTATCGGTCTATCATCCGAGCACGTTAAAGAACCATAGGAATCTATTCGATAATAAGAGTAGGGTACGGTTCCCGGATTCCTATGTATCCTTACCCTCTCTCTGGTGCGGCTCTAAATAACCTATACTGTGTTGATGAGCCGTTAAACAACATTCAATTCAATTCAATTCCTCATAAATGTGGCTGTGCTTAAAGTATTTAGGACTAAAATACTACTATTTGTCAAACAATTTAGAAAAAAAAAATCAAATGAAATAAGAATATGTGAAAGAACGAAAATGGATTTGGTATCTTACGCTCAGGTGTGTGTTAAGCATGTATCATGTCGCTGTGGCGCAAGCTATCATAATAGAATAATGACCAAATCATTATACTCTTGTACAGAGTATAGACAGTCTGCACAATTTGCATATTACCTGTTGTTAAGGGTACTGCTAACATTTGAATCAAAATTGATCCACAAGACCGGAAATATATTTTTACAAGTTTTGCACCACTCCTTATGAAAACGGAGGAAAAAGACACTATTTTTTAAATTATACAAGTTCTAACAAAATATCCATGATAGCAGTGTGAACAGGGTAGCTGATTCTTGTTATTAGAGTTATCTCCCCCTTTTGAATAAAAATCTGGTTTCTTTAAAAAATCATTTTCTCTGAAACTACAAGAGCTACAGCGTTTGCATGTTTAATAAGGTTAGGGTCCCCTATCAATAATGTTGTCCTGGGGTTAAACATGGCCCAACACCGGGGGTAACAGTTTTACATAGAGTTATGAAGGAAAACTTTAAAAAAATCCTCTTCTTTAAAACCGTAAGAGCTAAAAGTCTAATATTATGCATGCAGCATAAGCTTATGGTTCACTAGCAATATGTTAAAATGGTGACCCTGGGGTCATATTTGGCCCCAGCCCAGAGGTCATATATTTACATAGAGTCATATAGAAAAATCTTTAAAAACTGTTCTCTGAAAAGTCAAAATAAAGAGCCAGCGGTCCAATATGTTGCATGTAAAATAAGCTTATAGTTCTTTACTAGTTTTATTCAAATCATGATCCTGGAGTCAAATATGGCCCGGCCCCGGGGGTCACAGTTTTACAAAGAGTTATATACGAAATACTTTAGGCATCTTTTTCTCTGAAACTACAAGAGCTAGAGGTCTTAAAAGTCGCCTGTAGCGTAAGATTATTGTCATTAATAATTGTTATTATATTAGTTTTAATTGGTGACCCGGCGGTTACACTATTACATTTATTTATTTAGGAAAACCTTGGTTAAAAATTGGTGACAGTGGGGTCAGATATGCTATAGGTTCACAGTTTTACGTAGAAATGCCCCCTAAAGGTTTACAGTTTTACGTAAAAAAAATGCTGTTGTTATTTAAGAACATGAGAGCACTTTGAGACAAGGCCATGTCTATTTTTTATGGCTTAGTTGCACACTTTTCATAAAATCGCTTCAAATTTTATTAAGAATGCGATTTCTGATAAAATATTACATTATAAAGACTTAAATAATTAAAAACTTAAGTGCATGTCTATTTTAACGATGTTTACAAATCGCATATTGAACAAATCCATGAACTAAAATCACAAAGGAGACCACAGCATTTCCACCTCATGGCAAACTAAAAGAAGTCATTTTAGGGTTATACTGTTCATTTTTAGATGATTGCAATACAAAATTGCACTCTTAACTGTGGTAGAACTGATAGGTCAGACATAGCTTATAGAGTATAAATCTGTACATCTAACCGTGATCAGTAAATGTGAACTTCTTCTTCCGATTAAAGGGTTGTATTCTTCACAGAATGTTGTTTACACTGTGGTTAAAACTGTGCTAGCCCAATAAAAACAGGTGATCTTCTATGTCTCTATGTTACAATGCAAATTGTTCAGATATGGGTGATTTAGTTGATGAAGCTTTTCTTGTGTGGTGTTTAACATCATTTTTCGGCACATTTTAGGCTATATATGACAGTCGATATATTGTGGGGATGAGGCAGACCACCCCCTTATTCCAGGGTAGAACCAGTACTGTTTACCTCCCACCATCTGCAAAAATCACTTACAAGTTAATGAAGAAGGTAAGTCTGGCCCTGAATACCTCTACAGTGTCGGTGTCGGTGGTTTGGGCTGGAAAAATATTCCACTCTCTGATCGTCCGTGGGTTAAAGTAGTACTTGTATACATCGTTCTGGGCAGTAGGTTGATATAGTCGCCGGGGACCTCTGATATGCCTGTTGTTCAGCATGACTAGGTTTGTGTCTACATCCACCAGTCCATGTAGGATCTTAAACAGCATGGTCAGTCAATTGCTGTACCTTCTGTATTTTAGAGATTTCCACTGCAGGTCCTGTACCATCTGTGTTACGCAACATGGTGTACGATACGTATAGTTCCTGTGTACAAACCATGCAGCTGTCCGCTCGACTTGTTCCAGGTTGTGTATATCAGCTGTTTTATGGGGATCACATACGGTGGATGCAGGTTTGGTGCACTCACCAAAGTTACGTCTTATGAACCCCACGGTCCTGTTAAGCTTGGCTACTGTATAATTGATGTGCTGCTTCCATATGAGGTCTTCGCTAAAAGTTACTCAAAGGTACGTGCTACTGTACACTACTTCAAGTGTGTGGCCATGTAGTTGATATGATGTGTTGATCAGCAGGCGCTTGTTCATTGTGGCTCTGATAACTGTACATTTAGCTGGGTGAAATTTCATTTGCCAATCTTCTTCCCATTTCTTAAGGGCTGATAGATCTTTCTATCTAAGGTGTAAAGGTGTAGTGATACTCTGGGTACCAATCCTTATGTGTAAGCGTATACAAAACGTGTTATCTTTTTTTTAAGCTATATTATAATATCAAGTAATATTATTTAAATACGATAATATTTATTGGGTGTTTTAAACTGTATTGCATTATTCCAAAGCCTTGATTGAAACTCGACATACATGAACTTGATGTCAACTTGCTAGATCAAATTGACCGTTGTGAACCCAGCTTCATGGATATAACCTTCATAACGTTTTAATATTTTAGTTGTATGTATTTTAATGTAGTAACCCTGCTTGAGCCCATACAGACTGTTGATACAGTGGATACAACTAGGGTATTGAAATCCAGAGGACCCTGGTTCAAGCCTCACTGGCGTCAGTAAATTTCGTCTGTGTATTCTTGGGCAAGACACTTGCCCTTGCAAGACACTTACCCTCGGCCGACGGATGGGGACGTAAATCGGGCGGGCTGGTGTATCACATTTTTATTTCCGATAAGAAACATATGACTTTTTTCTTAGTAGAAATAGGGCAGGTATTTTATGTATCACCCCCACCCACCACTCCCACTCTCTGGGTTGGCTCTAAATAACCTTATATGTGTTGACAAACCATTAAACAACATTTAATTCTGTTTCTTTAAAAATGCATATTGAAAAGTCTCACCCACAAAATAATGGGTAAAACTTTGAATTTCCACAAAATATTTTGGAGTAAATACACATATTGAGATAAATGATGACCAGTTTAAGGCACTACAAGTCTTTGTCATTATTTGCATTGTTACCCCCTGCATTGGCAACAAACCTTTGTTTAGGTACCGGTCAGTCAAGTTGCACTTGTGTGCGCAAAAATATAGTTGATACTTACGAATAGTCCTAATCCTAGATTAATTCCATATACTATAAATCAAATACGAAGGACATTACAACCTATATTATGATACATATCTTAAGCAGGTGCTATTGTAACAACTGCACCAATACTAACGAATAGTTGCCACGGTAAGTGGTTAATACAGTGGTCTGGGTATTACCTAAATTTCTGATACTGACATTGCACAAACGAAACAAACAGTCCAAAGGATTCTAGAAATGTGCGGTTTTACGCTTTTCATAACATTTAATTTGGTCTTATATTCTTAGGTGTATGCGCTATTTCAATACTTATTATGATTACACATTTGGTTTAAACATATTTGATTTCCAAATAGTTGCAACAATACACAAAATGTGTACACAAAAACAAAATGATCAGAACGAAAGATAAAATCTTATAGAGTTCTTATCCACGGGTTGAATATGGTAAGGATAAGACAGCGGTAAATTTGAAATATAAGTATGCTTGTATTAATCGATAGAAATAATGCTAATACTAAAAGGAGAAAAAAATGTAGCAACAATTTAAGGAATAAGAAAATAATCGATTTACATTAGAGAATGCAGAAACGAAAATAACGAAAATAATATGGGTATGAATTAAGAAAAGTGGAGAAAGGTAGCAAGGAAAAACCTATAAAAAAAATAAAGGAACGGGATTCGCGCAGAAGACATAGCTGCTAGGGTTTAGGCGTTTAGGAGCACACCAATGAAACAAGTTTGTCTTGCCTGCATCTCCCTATATAACCTAAAACCGTTTACTAGTCAAAATGTATTTCTGGACCTCTTTAATTATATTTGAATTCACATCGTATGAAAGGCTTAAATCGCCAAATAGTACATTATTTAAGGTAACAGGGCACAGTAGATTCAGTTCCTGTAATAGGATCACACGTGAATTATCGTATAATGGGCATTCCAAGATAAAATGGTTAGTACTTTCAACCCCTCCACATCTACAAAGAGGAGATTCGACGATGCTTTTATTGAATACGTGTTCGTTCAAAGAACTACAATTTGTTCGTAAGCGTGCATGGAGTATCTGTGCTCTTCTATTTCCCGTGCAATAATATTTAGGAATTTGAATTTGGTCACGATTGAGGTGTTGCTTAAAGTTAATAATAGAGCTGGAGTTACGTGCATCAACAGGGAGATTGTTCCATTCTCGAATAGCAGAAGGTAGGAAAGAAGTTGAATATAATTGTGTACGAGAGAATGGTACTTGGAAGTCATCTGAATTTCTTAACCTATAATTTGATGCTGCACTGACCATAGGGGGTACTAGTGATGTAAGATAAGGAGGAGTTGCACTATTGACCATTTTATATAAATGTATAAGTTTGTGTTTACTTCTTCGAGTCTCAAGTGTTTCCCAACCAATATCGTTGTAAAGGTCGTGGATAGATACCAATTTTGTTGCCCCTATTACTATACGTGCAGCTTCGTTTTGGATTTTATCAAGGTCTTGTTTTTGATAATTGGTACAATTGTCCCAGATGACGTCACCATATTCTAATAGAGGTCTGATGAAAGAAGTGTAAATAACTTCTAAAGATTTCCGATCAAGCTGAAATTTGAGTTTACGCATGATATTAATGCGTTTCCATGCCTTATCTTTTACATATTCGATGTGTGAATGCCAGGAACAGTCATTCGAGAGATTGATACCAAGGTGTTTGTGGGAGGATACTTCAGATATTTGTTCATTTGACATTACAAGAGGTGGGTGATGAGGTGGGTTTCTTTTTCGAGATATTAACATGGATTTAGTTTTAGAAGGGTTGAAAGCAACTAGCCATTTCTCCGCCCATTCAACTATTTTTTGGATTTCCTGATTAATTATATTCGCAGTATTTATGACGTCACTATCCTTGTCAATAATAAGGTACAAACTTGTATCGTCAGCAAATAAACGAATGTTTGAATTAATATTTGAAACAATGTCATTAATATATACAAGGAAGAGAAGGGGGCCCAAAATAGAACCCTGTGGAACACCGGCGTTCATTTTGTTAGATTTAGATTTTTGTCCAGGAATAACCAAACGTTGTCGTCTGTTACTAAGATAGTCAGCAATAAGTTTAATAATATGACCAGAAATACCAGCAGCCTTGAGTTTAAACAAGAGACCTTTGTGCCAAACACGATCAAATGCTTTACTTATATCAAAGAAAACTACCCGGACTTCCTTTCCGGCGTCAATTGCCTGACAAAATGAGTTGTACAAGTATGTGAGTTGGTTAATAGTAGAATCGCCAGGCATGAATCCTGATTGAAAAGCAGAAAGAAAGTTAACATCTCTTAAAAAATTGAAAATATGCTTGAAAAGTAGTCTTTCAAAAACTTTATCAATGACACTCAAAAGCGAAATAGGCCTATAATTATTTACTTGTGACGGATTACACATTTGGATTCTGTATTACATATAAAGACATGAATCAAAAGTAAAACATGCAAATTGCAACACAGAATCTCATTAGATGTCTATTTCAACGCGTTTTAATAGTAATACATGTAAATTTAAGCTCAAGGCCTAATTTTAATGTGAGTATGATATTCAATAAAGGTAAATATCTTCATTGTATTGGAACTTAACCTAATTGTTAACAACAAATCAAATTATGTGCGTGTATTTGCCCTTTTGTTGTTACATATTTTGCGATATTATATTTAGGAGTTTATTATCTTATTCCAAAACATAAACATTCCTATCTCTTTTGTCAGTTTAACCGCGGAAAGGCAGTGTGTAAAATGACGGTCGCGGGAGCAGAACGATTTCGACTCTTATAAATGTAATCGTAATTCGATAATTTCAGACAGTGTTCCCATCCAAGCTGTAGGTACGTTTTATCTACTGTTTTGCGTTTGCACCACTTAATACAGAAATATATACTAACGAAGCCTCTATTTCATGGCGAAAGAAATTTAAATCAATACCCGATGGAAGGCGATACTAAGGGCATTTGGCAGTTAAATGCCTGATCCTCAAAGGACGTACATAGCTGCCAGTATTAACCTTGAAACTATCGATATCCTTATACACATTTATATATTCTGAAGCCTATGATAATGGGTTTAGAGGCATGTTCTCTACATCCGGATCGCTTGAATTTCTGTGTAATTGTATGCGTATGTCATTATCTTAATTAAAGTTACCACGCCTCTTGATATGACTTTAATTAATGTAACTTTGATATCAAATCACAAACCTCATCTGCCATTAACGGAAAATCACGTGAACGGGACATAATTAATTTATCTGGCTGGTTTATTTATCAGTACCTATCAATGTTTTAAAGGGAAGGCATTTGCGGTTAAATTAACTATAGTCAATAAAACAAAATCTTCTATGTTTCTCTCTTGTTTGTGTTCGTTGCATGCAGAATGCGTGGTAAGGTAATACGTTATTTCTAATGCTTCCAACTCTCAAATTAGTACGGCTGCCATAGGTTTCCTACCTTACCTTACCATGACTTGGCGTTTTTACTGCCATTCTGTTGCAAATGCCCTACCGAGAGCAAACTCATGTTCATGTACAGTTCATCAATGTTCTTGATCTGTTCATCAAAACTGTTCATCAACAAACAGTTCATGAACTGCTCATAAACCATTTCATGAATTGTAAAATGTTCATCAACTGTTCATGAAGTGTTCATAAAATCTAAAAAGTTCATGAACTGTTCATCAAATACAATTTAAGTTCATGATAAGTTCATGAATTACAATAATGCAAATAAGTTCATGAAGTGTTCATGAACTGTTCATCAAATACAAAAGTTCATGAATATCTGTTCAAGCCTTTTTTGCCACAGACCGTTCCAAGGCGGTACCCCTATTGTCAACCTATGTTGTATTTGTTACGTCATATGCCTTTATTCCTTAAAAACATTGCCATTCATGTTTGTCGTTTTCGCGTATTTTTGTGTTTACTGTGTTCTGTGAAAGCTACTCGACTTTTATACATATTTTTAAAGTATCTTGAACACTAGTTAAGACTACAGGTTCATGAGCATGATTTAAAGGATATGACTTATATTATGCTTGTACCCATGGTACTGAACATGATTGTTACACTAATTAATAAACAATATGATCATCGTTTGTGTTATATTTATATTGCCTATTAATACTTTCTTACTAGCTTACGTGAGGTTGATAGTACAGGGTTATAGTAAATCGCAGGGTAATAGAAAAAAAAGTACATGCACAGCTTTGATGCGCGTTGGTGTGCCTACTGTTTCGGTGACGTCATCGGGTCAGTTAGGGAAAATTGCTATTTTTAACTCATCATAACTTCATAGTACTTTACCGATTTCAATAAACTATCACTCATTTCTTTATTTATGTTATTACCAATCCAACGATATAACTTATATAGCAACTTTTTTTGGGGGAAAAAGAAAATCCGGAAAAGTGAAATCTGTACTGAAAATGAACCTTATTTTGGCCCAAGCGGATTTCGATATAATAAAATGAATATCTCATTCATGAGAGGGTGATAGTAAACATGTTAATCCTTCGGATATTGATTATCCCCATCGTCTTCGCCTCGGGCAATAATCATATCCACAGGGTGAACATTCTTACTAGCACCCTCTCATGAATGTGATATTTATATACTGGTCCTTTGGGATCTTCGAGCCCTATGGTGTAGTGACAATAGACGTTTTTTTTAAAAATTGTTGGGACCACCTAGAAAATGGATAACTATGATATCATTGGAAAGTATAAACCCTCTCCAACAAGGATCAGTTGAAATTACTTGCGCAAAGTGGTACGATTTTTGGCAATCAACGGTTAAAATACATGACCCTCATAAAACAAAGAAAATGTTGTTTTAAACATAATCACCAAAGAGATGAATGAACAAACTCTAAAGCAATCTTTTGCAAACAAATGTGTTAGGTATTTTGTTTTCAACTTTCAATAGAAAAAATATTCCATATATGTCACTTATTTTTGGAAACAGACGCGATAAATGGATGCATAAAGGGAGATAATAAAATTAAAAAATGATCAAACATATGCAGCTTCGCTTTTATCGTAAACCACAGGTGGATTGATATCAAATGAAGTATTAAGCCTTACTGATTACAATCTGCATCTAACATGTGTTTTAAAATACATTAATTTAAAGAAAACGTTTCTAAAACGAGTTATGGTGAAACCAAAACACACCTGGAAATCAGTTCTATGAAGATTTATTATGTTTCTAAATTTAATATTTGTTGTTTGCGTTTAACAAGTTTAAATTCAACTATGTTTTATTATATGCGTTATGAATTGCCTACTTTAAGCTTTAGATGGATATCAGTGTATTGAACTATTTAATTTGTTAACTCACACACAAATATAAGTATGATTTTGAATACTTATTGTAAGAAAATCAAACACTTTAAAAAAAAAACGTATTAACACATTTTTATTTTTAAGCAAACGAGATACATAAAGATATAGTAATAGTTACAATTCGATTGTATTAGCATGTTTAATATTCACTTAAAATATATCTGTGTATCATATTACGCATAGTATAATCCATATTTGGATACACTCTGTATTAATTTCTTTTTTATGCATATACCGTTTATATACCAACACGTGTGACATTTGTTGATGTGTTTTAATTTGCCTTATACTCCCTTATCTTCTATTAATTCCAAATAAAAAGCACTTTTAATTATTATCTCATCTGTAATCTATATCTTCATTATATCCAACATGGTTGTCAAGAAAACAACCACTGCTATTTGTCTTTTTGTTAAATGAAGTTCCACGTATATCCATGGCTTGTGCATATGTTACAATGTATCCATTCCTTTCGTTAACATCTACTTAACACTGTATTGTCGAATGTGATGAATAAACACGTTCAACTCTGAATCTGGATATCACGGGTCTGAGACTCACTGGTGCCACGCGATACTTCGGTGTCCTGAGGCAAAACTCTAGCCTCGTCCGTCGGACGTGAGTGTTAACCGGGCTGTCCTTGTATCGGAGTCTATCCTTCAAGCACTTTGAATAACAATAGGAATATATTTGATAGTAAGTTTCCTAAACTGTTCCAATGCGATACGAAGGTGTCAACCCTTTTATATGTATAGTGTCACATACTTTTCTTCTATATATCCTTGTAATTGTTGTTTGTACTTTTTTACAGTATACAGGAATACATATTACATCTTCCATTGTGATTTTAATCTTTTGCATTGCTAAAGTGTTATGTTTTGTTCTTAAGTTACATTTCCACTTCACTATGCATGACAATGTTAAGTTCTCCTTGATATTTTCCTTCTACGATAGCATCATTGTACTGGGCTTGGGTTAGCTTTGTTACAAAAGTGTTCGTCTGATTTACACTTACACTGCTCAACTAGAGCCAGTCGATGGAAGCCATCACAAAACATCCGTATTTTCGATATCTCAATGATACCTCAAGTCCAGTCCTTGACCTTGATGGTGAAGGTCACATTTCAGAACTGCATTGACATCCTCTCATCCTCAACACGCTTCATACTCAGTTTCAGCTTATTACCTTGAGCGGTCTAAAAGGATTTCCGTGCACAAGCCATTTTCAGGCAAAACACTAAGTCCTGACCTTGACCTTGATGATTAAGATCAAACTTCAGACCTTTAGTGACAACCTCATCTTCAACAAGCTTCCCATAACTTTTCAGCTTCTTACCTCGAATGGTCTGAAAGGAGTTCTGTCCAAAAGTATTTTTTTGAAGAAAAAAATGAGTTGTGAACTTAGACGGTCAAGGTCAATAGCTACTGATGGAAGCAACAAACACAAACAAGAGATACAAGTAGCAGACTCGGTTTTATTGATTCTGTTCATGAGAAGTAATGTAAAGTGCAACACCTCTCAAGCCTCCTAACACTGGTTTAAGCGGTATTCTACTTTAAAGCCACAAAGATTGGACTTGATGATCCCAAAGGATCGTTAAGTAATAACACTACTAATTTTTAGTCTTTTTACGGCCGCCACACAGTACTAAATAAATGCCAGTGTGAATGTCAATAAATACTGAACAGGGGATCTCTTGGAAGCAAGACTCATAAACAAGAGATAAAAGTATCAGACTTATCTTAAATGAAAACCTTTGACCTAATCAAAATTTCTGTAATAACGGATTTTTAATATCTCGAACCGTTCAGGAGTAGTTCCGTCCACAAGGTCGTGACGGACGGGCTGACAGAGTGACGGACGGACTGCTTCAAAAACAATATATCCGATTTCTTCCAAAAAATGCGGTTATCATGAATGACATGTTGTTTCTTATGCAAACGTATGATGCTGTGGAACATGACCGTTTACAGCTGCAACTATGTTATCGGATGTGTTACGAGAAGATCTGATGCCATTTCTCCCAAAAATTCGTCTGTTTCAATCCGTTATCACTCATTTCCCATCCATGTCTAACAAGGAACTCAGGCTCTTGTTTTGAATTATCGGCATTCATCCTTAGTGTTGCTGGAGTCGATGCATGTCTTACAGGGAGCTTAAAACTGCCTTCACATCATGGTGGAAGCTTTGCTAAACAGATAAATTTTAATCCGACAACTTCATTCATAGTTTGACTAAACTATGGTGAAACACTGCACAATGTCCCTTTGGGTCTTAAGAAAATGGCTGCTAAAGACCTGTTTCAAAAGCCCTGTCATAGCCTGAGTCATCTTTAATTGCTACTCTATTTTTGAAGCTAGAAGCACTATTTACCTTCATCACCTTGATAATTGTTTTATTTCCAATTACATAAAATGATCAAACAGAGTCGCAACCGATCAGTCAAGAACTGCAAGAAGAAATGTACGTTTAGAGTCACAAATAGTGGTTTGTTGCTCCAGATACCGATAAATGTTCCATTTTCGCAGTGTCGATAGGTAAACTGGTCAAACTGGTCTTGAAAAAAAATAATGTTTTGCATGTCTTCTAGTATATCTACGAGCATTTCCAAAATGTATACAGGTAACTGTCTTGCGTAGTGCTGACGAAATAAGGCAGCATACATGCCTGCGTCGCGAGATGTAATATCCAATCACCAGATCTTTCCGCCCTAATGCTGGTTAACATCAACTGTTTCCAGAAACATAAATCAGAACTTGAATGTTGCCGACTTTAAAAAACCGTAAGCACCAAGTTTTGAGATTTCCTGGGCGATATTACCCTGATATGGCAATTTCAATTGCGTTGCGTCATCTGCTGAATCAATGGATGCTTTATCTGAACCTCTCTAATCTGTCAAAACGTGTAAAAAAAAAAGAAAAAAAGAACGTCACATTAGCACTTCATATGTTGGTGTTAGCCCAAGAACACTTATGTGGTACTCTTTCCAGCCAACATACTCTCAACTGTAGAAGAAGCATATGCATTAGAGTATGTAAGCAAATCTATTAGACTAGCGTCACCTTATACCCTTCCTATCTGCTAGTCGAACACTATATGAATGGAGTTCTGTGGACTTAGACCTGAGTTCACTTGCTGTGCAACTGCATCAATTGCTGGTCCATCGTCTGAATATGTTTGTCTTTGCCTGACAATACTTGATAGAGATAGACGTGTATATGGTGGACATGTATACATATACACTTCTCAAAACTGCTAACTACACCGCTCACGTTTTGGGTTATATATATCGATGGGTTGAATGTTTTTCAATAAAATAAAAAGGAAATACCAATTCAATCATTTTTACATCATTTCATTTTATTTTTTTCATGGGCAATGCTAGAACTAAACCACAATAAGCAATTACAAACGACCCATGTAAACACTAAAGTCACACTTTTATGAACAAGAAATGAAAAGTGTGACTTTAGTGTTTACATGGGTCGTTTGTAATTGCTTATTGTGGTTTAGTTCTAGCATTGCCCATGAAAAAAATAAAATGAAATGATGTAAAAATGATTGAATTGGTATTTCCTTTTTATTTTATTGAAAAACATTCAACCCATCGATATATATAACCCAAAACGTAGCGGTGTAGTTAGCAGTTTTGAGAAGTGTATGATGGGAGCATACAACGCAATCGTATAAGGCTCATGAACTGGAAAAAGGCCAACAATATATATTTTGATCAGATGTCATATCAATAACTGCAGTGTTGGACATGCTTCGGCAAGGCATAGATCTCAGGAAATCTCATGTGAAGTATTTGATATTAATTCCAAAATTAATTACGAAAGCGAAAAGTATCTTGGTGAGACTGGTCTTGTAGTAGACCTTTAAAAGTTAATTGTAGTTATTATTACATGTATAGCTTATTTTCATGCGAAATTTTACTTGACTGTTCCTTATTTCTTGGAATTAAAATAGAGGTACTGTCGTTTGCCATCTTTCGTTTGAAAGCACACACTTGATAACGTGTGAAATGTATTCTTGTCATCTACTGTTTGCTATAACAGGCACAGAAACGGAAATAATTCAGAAGATTGACTAGCTTCTTTGAGCCAAAGTCATATACCTAATTTTCGGTGGTAGACTGTATCCTGTCGAAGAAAAGCAACCTTGCAAAAACTATATTTGTCTTCGCAAGTGAAATGGATTCTCACTAGTGAAGAAGAATCCACCACTGGTAATGGACACACTTTTTTAAACTATTGTACACGCAGGTATAAGGTTAGAACAATACAAAATCAATTAATACTTTGAATTGCGGGAAAAAAGGTGTGCGTTGTGAACATCGCAAGTGATCGGCTGTGCATAGTACATTCTTAAACTTATATAATTATACAACCGTCTTGATCGCAGCAAAAAAGGAGTAGTAAAGTATCTTTCCAAGATTAAAATGAGAGTGGTTCATGTATGTTTTGTACAGAATATTGAGTACAGCTAATTAAAAAGTGAATAATTTATATTTCCATTAAGAAACTAATAAGATTAGTACAACGCCATTGATTAATTATCTCCCTTTATATACAGTTTAAAATCATTTTGGATAACCAAACATATTTTAAAATATGTGTGTGATATTTGAAATCATGTATAGTATCAATATATTACATAATATAACAGTATAACAGTAACTTTAACGCAACAACAACAGGAAAAGACTTTCATATGATTAGTAGCATACATGTTTAAGCATTAAAATATAAAATCGGAGTAGGAATGTTTCTTCATAATTTGAGAAAGTTTATGCGTTTTATATTATTTCTTTTGTAGTAAATCGGTTCTTACATATTTTATTACATTTCTTACTGAACTAAAATGAATAGATTAATTAATTTGCACGTGAACATGTATTAAACAAAATATAATTGTCCTATTTTAAAAAAAAAAATCGATATTTTTAAGTATAGTCGTATTCCTTTTTATTTAAGAAATATTTTTTAGTTAAACATGAAATATAGCACACACAGTTATTTTACGTACGTAGGAAGATGTTTATATACATTTGTTAACGAAAAATGAGATATCATTTCTCTGAAACTTATAATTTTAGTCGGTAGCTAATATTTTGCTGAAATTTGTTATTTATGGGTTGTGGTGTTCAGGCGCCATTTTAAAAAAAGTGTACCACTTTGTGCAAGTAATTTTGGTGGGATCGTTTAGTACACATAATTACCTTTCATTTGATATATAATAAGCCCATTTTTTAGCTGGTCCCAGCTAACTCCTTAACTAAGCGACTTTTTCGCATATTGTCACTACAACAATATCTTTGTTGCTTTCGAGTAGAATACCGCTGATGCCGGTATTACGGGGCGTGAAGGTGTTTCACCTTAATACACCTCGGATGAACAGACTTAATAAAACTAAGTCTGATACTTTTTTCTCTTGTTTGTGTACGTAGATTCTAAAAAATCCCCTATATATTATGTATTAACTTTCACACTACCATTCTTGTTTTGCCGGGTGGTGGCTGTAAAACGTTGCCCTGATACAATTTTAGAAGTATTGTTATGTACCGGTCCTTTGGGATCATCGAGTCCAATCTGTGTGGCTAATTTATTAACAGTTCGCCTCTATGCTTTCCGTCTCCTTGGCCGAATGATTAACGACGTTGCATTGTAAACCTTGGACTCTCACCGCTGCGAGTTCGAATCCCACTGGGAGCTCGACTTGTAAGTGAGGAAGTGTCGATTCTTACGGATGGCGGGAGGTGTACAGTACTGGTTCTACTGGTTCTACCCAGGAAAAGTGGGTGGTCTGCCTCCACCGCAAAAAAATCGACCGTCATATATAACCTTACATGTGTTGAAAATGACGTAAAACACCATACAAACAAACAAAAAGTTTTCCTCTTTCATTGTACAATGACCAGACAGAGTGTAGACATTATGACTACCTAAACCTAAAGCATGACAGGACGGTCCATATAGAGTTTGATGTTTGTCTACACTCTTAGTCTTGACGCGCCCTTAATGGTTTGTTCTGTTGTTGCTCTGGCTTCTGTCAAGTCAGGTCATTGAGTACTTGCTTTGTGGCTTTCTATGTTTTTTATGTTTGTTTGATTGTTTGTTTGTATGGTGTTTTACGTCGTTTTCAACACATGTATGACGGTCGTGTTTTTGTGGTGGAGGCAGACCACCCACTTTTCCTCGGTAGAACAAGTACTGTACACCTCCCGTCATCCGTAAGTATCGACACTTCTTCACTTACAAGTCGAGGGTTTTTATGTATATAATCATGATCATCAGTGAGTCCTACTTATATTGCCTATTGCTGCTGCCTTGTTTGTTACCGGATATAGCTTGGCAGAGATTTATTTACACTGTCCCGTTTTTTTAAATGACAATATGGTAAGTGTATGAGGTTTGTTGCACACTAGAACATGGCTTAAACCCAAAAACAGCCTTTTTTGGCTAGAGACTGTTCCAAAGAAAATGTTATAAGTCCAACAGGAAGAGTAGCGTTCACAGAATACAGTCACTCCAACAAGTATTACAATGCAAAAATGATACAAAAAGTACATCAGAAACACATTCAGTAAAAAGGCACATCACAAACATATAAGGGTTGACAACAGGGGTACACTATCATCAACCCATTTATGTTTGTGATGCAATATACTTTGCCTTTTATTTATCCTTGTAAACGTTGTTTCTTTTGATATGAGTTTTCGGTTGACTGTGGTCCTCTAATGCCACATTTCCTGTTCGATTTTTATATCTACTTTTAAAACCAGTACTATGTGTAAACTGTTGTGAGAGGTTTGCAACTTACGTACTCTCTTATTAACAGACTCAATAAACCAAACGTGTGTTCATTTCTTCCAAATAATCCCCATTTCAGTTTCTTTTATTATTGACGATACTGATAGTTGAGGTGTGCGCAAAAGAGAAAAATGTCCGACAAATATTGTAAATAGGTTAATACTTTGGAATTCTTTCCACATTAACAACTCATAGTTTTGTTTCAAAATATGTTTTCTCCACAAGCAAACAGACGAGTAAAAAATGCTTCCTCAGTCAGTAAAGATGGAACAGATATACCTGATTAGAAACATTTAAAAATGTATATGTACAGCAAGTAAAAATCAAAAATGTTTCCAGTACTATAATTACTAAGGCTGCAATGTGTCTGTTGAGGGTCCCTTCGGCCCGATGTGTGGACTTGTGGGAGGTTCAGAGCTTCACGCGTTTGGAGATCACGTGACGTAACTGGAAGATGCGCCCATTGTGTACCAGACGTTCTTAACGTAGCTGAGACAAAACAGCCATTCCAAGTCAATTGAGAGAATTCCCTGAATACCAGTTTAAAGGATTTACCCTGGACAGGTAGGAAACACTCTAATTATGACAATTGCCGAATGTTATTTAAAGTATTGTTTCTATCTTTAATCGGTAAATATGTTTAAATCCCATTTAATTCAATGTATAATTGTATGTTGACAAACAAAATGCATTTAATCTTGTTAGCTCAAATAAAGCTGATCTCATTCATTTCATATTAAGTTATGCTACCACGGGAAGTAGCGGATGTTAAAGTGTGAATGTTTTAGTAAGACATTACTGAGGATTATGCATACCATTGGTATGACTAAATACACGAAACAATAAAACATATTTTTATACATGTAACTCGTACTTTATTTGTTAAACAGAATCAAGATAATGCCAATATTAAAAAAATATACATTTACAAGGATTGGTTAGATTTATAACATAGTTACTATATGGAATAAAACAAACAACAACCTGAAAACGGGAAATGTAAAGAAAGGCGCTGTTTACATCCTTTTCTATCTACACCACTGGAAATTAATGCGTTTACTTTCCAGGAAGCGACGTTCGTCATTTTATTTGTATTGCTTTTTGCATATAACATTACATTTAGTTAATACAATTAATACGCAACAGCACATAACATAACAAGTAAATTAAAATAAACTGTTTACATAATATCAACTATATTGTATGACTGTATTTTCAGGTGTAATAGGAAATAAGGAAAAAAAGCGTATTAGCAGAGAATAATGTAGTATAATAGATATTGAGTTTACCAGAGAGCATCGTTGGCCAGCCCACGTGTTTCTTCAAATTTATGAAGAGTATTAGTTTTTAGCGCAGTGTTCATTTCTATGTTAATCGTACTGTTCAATGGTATTAAGAACGCTTCAATTTTGGACCAATGCAAAAACGTAAACATTCTATGTTAACAAAATAATTATGTGCTGCCTAGTATGTTGGAGAATAGGGCCGTACCAAGTTTTTTTTTATGTTTAGCGTCACATTGGTTTCTCGAAAGCTACTTACCAGGCAGGGAAAAAGAACAGATGTATTTTTCATAAATCGGTGTTTTTTTTTTCTCAAATTAAACCACATTCAAACAACAAAACAAGTCACAATGCTGTTCATGTAGTAGGATTTTGTTTATTCCAATTTGGAATTGATGACGTTGTTTATTTCTCTAGTCATTTTATTTACAAATTACTGGTTGTCGTTGACTCAGAAATGCGATTCCGGTGGTTTTCATATGAATATATATATCAAAAATGTTTTTTGTTGGTCTAGCCACTGAAAAACCTACCAGCCCGGTGCACTAAACATAGACAAAACTTAGTTTGTCCTAAGTGTAGGCTGGTGGGGATTTCTTTATTTACACTGTCCCGTTTTATTGGGATGACAATATGGTAAGAGTGAGGTTTGGTGCACCCTAGAACCAGTTTTGGTTTTGTTTTCTTATCTCCAGCGGCCATTTTTCAGTTGCGGTAGCCCTATTGGCAACACGTTTGTGTTTATGATGTGACATGCTTTGCTTCCTATTAACGCATTGTTTTAATGAGTTTATTTGGTTGACAGCGTTCCGTGAAAGCTACATTTCCTGTTAGGTTTTTATTCCCACCTTTTTTGATAATCAATTTTAACGAGGTTATCATCATAGTAAAGTAAATGCATTAATTTCCATGGGTGTAATTCGTATTTACATTAAATACTTCTCCTCAATCCATACTTAATGTTTGATAGAAGAACCAAAGTGATTACTCACGGTATACATAACAAAAGAAACTTACATGTTTACATACACATAAAGCTTTAAATAGACTGACTTACAATATAAAAAAGAAACAGACACTTCGTTACGTACATATACAAGTCATATTTAGTGTTTATTAGGATATTGTGAAAGGTTACCCAAATATTATGTATCATTAACATAGTACTAGTCTATGATACACCATTGTGTACACTTTCGATCACGCTTAAAACGATGACATTAGTTCTTTCAATATTGACTCAATATTGTTTCATGAAATTCATTGTTTTAAGAATGCAGCTGTAAGAGTTCTGACATATGGCTGATATATGGCTGATATTGTAATGTTGCAATTTGATTGATATATGGATTTCAGAGGAAGTATTTGCTTCAGTCTCGTTAGAACACAATTCAGGTGTCAATGCTGTCCTCACTCATGGATCTGTCCTACACGGGTTGGTTAGGATAGGAAAGGTATTATAATGCATTCATGTTGTAAAACAGAGACTCCATTTTGCGAAGTGTCCAGCATTCGTTTCCACCGCTGACCAAACCGCTAGCTTGAACGGCAATCTTCTTCGTAACCACTGCGAACTTGTTCTGATTTTTAATTTTTAGCACTCCGTATACTTTATTTGCATTCTTACTTTTCTTAGCCCCATTTGATTTCTTTATCTTCACTTGAAACTGCTTTAGCAAAATGTCACCTGAAAAAGAAGGTGAAAAACTCAGTTGGTTTCCGCAGTCGATTTAATGAAGGCTTGAATCCGGGTCCGTCGGTCTTCCACTGGGCAACGCAAACCCCTAACATCCAAGATCACCATTCTGTCAATGTATGTCATTAGTTAAATGGATAGGAGGATTAAGGGTATCAATTCAAATATGAATAATAAAAATGTAGTGTTTTCAGTAACTAGGCCCAATTCGAGGCCCCATGATCTGTTCGATTTAATTAATGTTAAAGAAATAGTTAGGTCGGAAAATTTGTCGACTCCTCTAGTTTTTGTTGTATAAACCATTAGTACTAATTCATTATGGCAATGCTTTAAGGATTTGCTCAATACTTGTACTACAGTATCGACCTATATTTGCAACTTACAGCAATATAAACCCTAATATGAATTAATATTGATGGTTTAATAATAAAAACTAGACGAGTCGTCAAAACAGTACAGACCAAACATTGTTCAAAAATAAAATTAAACCGAAGGTAACAAGTATCTGTACACCAAACTCCTTTCCAGATCGATCGACGCTAGATCTAGTCCATTAAGACATTGCATACTAGTTTAATTACTGTCATACGCTTTAGCAATGAGTCTATTTATCTGATTTACTTTTCTCAATCTAATAAAGTATAATGTGTAACCTATGTTGCGCTTCTGACCCCAACATTCAATATTTTCCTTGCCTATCAATTGATTTTATATTTTACGAACAAATCAAAGAGCGTGTGCCCATCTTGAACCTCAATAACGAATCATAATTAATTTGGTGATAAATATTAAAAAAAAAAAAAAAAAAAAAAAACGTATATCGATCTGAATGATAGAACAGGATTAAAACTACAAATCAGAAGTGTTATTGTTATGCGCAAAATGAGAATATGGACAATTCCGGAATTGCCCTGCGCAAAGTAAGAATTCTTAAAATGCGCGGCATTATCGGAATTCTTACTTTGCGCGGTTCAATTCCGGAATCGTCCGTGCGCAAAGTAGGAATTGGGACAAAGTAGGAATAGTTCCGTTATCGTCCTTACGCGAAGTAGGAATTTGGATTCTTCAACATATTTGCGGGTATCCATTAACATATCTATGAGATTTTGGGCCGATATCGGCCTATGAGTCACTAATTTATACAAATCAATAACATGCCGATTATGTGTTATTTTGATTCCTTTAATATCTAGATAACACTCATTCTTAAGAAAAATCAAACATTGTGGAGTTTAAAAATAGTTTAAAATATAATAACTTAGAATTTGCAAACATACTGAGAAGGCGATAATCTTCATATACAAAAGAGGACATAAAGCTGTTAAACGACGGAATGATTTTGACAGATAAACATATCACAATAGTAATAGAAGTACACCCCATTTACATTAACATTTATGATTTAGAAACAACACGCAGCCGAGTTGTCGAGCTTTCCAGACCGCACATGTTTATTAGCCATAACTGACCGTAATGAAAAATTAATTCAATACATATGCATATTGTATATGAAATTGAAGCACATTATAAAGGTTTACATGAGTTTAGTCTGTATTTGATTACGCAAAACTTGGTATTTTTTTGTTTTAACTGACAAAAATAGAGCAGATCTTATGAAACTGTGTATCACCATATGTTAACCTTTGGGACAAAGAGACTTGTGTACTAACATAAAATACAACCTTGATTTGAAAAACAACAACAGCGGACTAAATATAATTAAAAATAATTTTTAAATGTATTCAGTAGTTAATATGTTGTATTGAACGTTGTGTTTGCCATGTGATGATTTGTGACACTTTAATAAACATTTATCTTCTTCATCTTCTTCTATAAACAATAATTTATAAGATTCTTAAAGATTTGCATGGATTACAACTATTGTGTTGATGCACTATTTTTAAACAGGATTTATTTAAAAGGGCTCTGAAAAACTCGAAAAAAAATGAAAGAAATATCAAAATGCAATGAAAAATAAAGAAGAAATGACCGATTGAAAATCTGCAAAGAACATAAATGGAGTAGGCCATCTTGGTATCTTGGAACGATGTCATCATCGCACCTTTTTACTATAAATGACATATAGACAAAACACATTTTAAAACAAAAAAATCACTGCAAATTGATTAAAAAACTAAATATACAGATGTAAAATGTATAAATTGTATGCTTATTTTTCATTTGCAGTGGTTTTCTTAGCTTTAAAAGACATATTGTCACTATTCCATATATGGTAAAAAGGCGCGATGACGTCATCGTTCAAAGTTAGCAGTCTCCATTTATGTTTCTTTGCAAATTTTCAATAGGTCATATCTTCTTTGTTTTTCATGGCATGTTGATATTCCTTTCAGCCTTTTAAAAGTTTTTAAGAGCCCTTTAAAATAAACCTTGTTTGAAAATAGCGCATCAACCCCTTTAACAATGATTGAATCGGCCGCTATGGATAACTCCTAGTTTAGTGCATAAATATGAATCTGAAACCCATGTTTGTGGTTGTATTTGTATTTGGGCTGACACCCATAATGCTTCCAGATCGCATCCACTCTCTTTAATATATGTCATTAGGGTAAAGGTAATTAAGGGATAACAAAGACACGGACAAAGTTTATTTTTAATTATGCATATGTATAGTGTTATAGTTAGAATCAATAACCTACTGCTATTTAGTTTGTCATTATTATGAAAAATAATACAGTTCGTCTTAAGAAATGATGTGATGTACAACAAATGCATTAAATAAATGTGTTTTTCATCATGCATATGTATAGTTAAAGTCAATAACATAATGGTGTGTAGTTTGCTAAATGTGTTTGGCAAAACACTTACAATTCGAAAACCAACGGATACACAAGTTGCCGGGTTGTTTTCTTCATTAAGTAATGTGAAAGACAATACAGTTCCTCTTTAGAAATAAAGTGATTTGCGAAACCAATACATAAGATAATTTTATTTTTAATCCTGCATAATTATAGTTAAAATCAATAACATATTGTTGACCAAAACACTAGAGTGTGCTTGCTTAAAGTCGAGAATCAACAGCTACACAAGTGGCCGGGTCATGCTCTTCGATGTCGTTAGTCAATGTGAATAATACAGTTCGTCTTTAGAACTGAACATATTGTTTCCCTAGTTTGTTTTAGTAAACTTCACCCTCTTTCTGCATCTACTAATCGTGTGTGGAAATGGTGTCATTTTCTTTTCATCCACGCATGCAAGGAAATGATCTCTCATCAAATCCTGACTGTATACTATTGAAGTTGGATCGTCTCCAAAAGATATGGAAGTCGCGTTTGCAATTGCGAAAAGTCCACAATCGGTTATTCCTTCCTGCTGCTGAACATTCATTAGATTTATTTCAACGTTTTTTCCGTGATATTTTCTGATAGTGACTGCAAACTGTGTGCTTATGTTTCCCTTTGTCTTCGAGTCATACAATTCCACTGGTCCTTTTATGTTGGTCGACGCCAGTGTAAGCCAGTGGTTGTCGTTCACGTGAATTATTTGAACATACGGTGTATTTGTTCCTTCAACTGACCCCACCGTTACAGTGTCTTTCAACCCACTTATCTCCGGGAACTGTTTTTTCAGCATATGTTGTGCTGCCCAAATATGTTTATCAGTCAAAACCATTCCGTCGTTCAACTGCTTTCTGTCCTCTTTTTGTATATGAAGAGTATCGCCTTCTATGTTGCAGCACGTCTTAGATGGGTGGCAGTGACTGGAACATGTCATGCTGTTTTTCACACAGAAGTAACTCTTCAAACATCGTCCCTTGCACATACATTTTTTTCTTGTAATTTTGTTCTGATTTTCAATCCTGGATGCCTCTCGGAGGCTGATCAGTTTAATATTTGTGCATTGAAAGTCGTAAGTTTGCTCAAATGACATTAAATCGCTTGCTCTATACCAATTCTGCAATACTCCGTGTTCTGACTGTATCTTGTAAATATCGCCTCTGACCTCCAAGATCTTCGCTCGTAGTCGTGGCTTATCTGTAGATGACCTGTCTATCTTTGGCACTTTAACTGTTACCGTATCACCAACACTGAAAATATTAAATGTTACACGTTGTCGCTTGGAGTATTTTAGTTTCATGCTCTCAGCGTTCTTTCTGTAATTTTCTTCGGTTTCTTGTCTTATTTTTGCGTGTTTTGATACATTCTCATGAGTTACGTCGGGAACTGTACTAGCTACATTTTCGATTTCATTATCAGCTATATTCTCATCAGTTACGTCGCGAGATGCGCTAATTAATTGTTCGAGTTCAGTGCCTGTGCTTTCAGATTCAGCCATATGCGCTATCTCAGAATGTTCATTTACATCTTGGTGTTTAATTAACACCTCAGGAACGTCGAAAAGAACCACGTCACGTTCAGACACCTCACTTGTGACACTATCTGATGTTTCAAGTACAGTCGGTTGTTCTGTTTTTTGATCAGGTGTTGCGTGTATAGGTGGCACAGTGGAATTCAGTTTTCTTTTTCGTGGTTGTGGTGTTGGTCTCTGTATCATTTCAGTACGCTGAGGCTCTATCTCCGGCTCAGGTTCAGGCTCACGACAGGTATGGTCTATTTCTGTAGTCTCTGACTTTCTTTCCCCCTGTGCACTATTATCACTATCCGGATTCAGACTGAAGTTCAGGTCTTCCTCATTGACTACACAGCCGTCGACTCTTGCGTCTGGAAATATTGTTGATCTTGGTGGTTGACCGAACACAACTTCGTATGGCATCTTCTTTATACCTTCGGCGACCTCGGTGTTCATATTATACTGAATCTTAGGCAGCCAGCTTGCCCACGGATAACTGGAATCACCTGTAAGTCCAAGAGTTGCTCGCTTGTTAGCGATGTGTCTCTCTATTGTAGCATTACCTTGTTCAACTAAGCCTTGTGACTGACTATGTCGCGGTCGACCATTAACAAATAGAACATCATGTTCTCCTCCCCAGTCCTTGACTAATTCCCTAATCACCTTGTTTACGAACTCACGACCATTGTCAGAATGAAGAATTCTGGGTAAACCTAAGTAAGGGAACACTTTCTCGTTGAGCCCACTGGCTACCTCATCGGCCGTTTTTCTTTTCAATGGCCATATAACATGGTACTTGGACCAATGATCCATGAAATGGGCGATATAGTTGTAGTCAGCGTCTGGCTTGTGTCTCATGTCGATCAAGTCGATCTGGACGCGTGTCAAAAAGCCAGAAGAAAGGATAGGTTTCAATTCGGCGATATTGGTCTGTCTGACGGAAGTTAAACACACCGGACACGTTCGGCATAATTCTTGCACAACACATCGAGGGACGCCTTCATATCGGGATTGCACCTGAAAGAAGTTATTCAATACATGTATAATGATGTATGTTGCATTCATGATGATGTATGTTGCATTCATGATGATGATGTATGTTGCGATGATGATGATGATGATGATGATGATGATGTATGTTGCGATGATGATGAGGATGTATGTTACGATGATGATGAGGATGTATGTTGCGATGATGACGAGGATGTATGTTGCGATGATAATGAGGATGTATGTTACGATGATGATGAGGATGTATGTTACGATGATGATGATGATGATGCATGTTGCGATGATGATGATGTATGTTGCGATGATGATGAGGATGTATGTTGCGATGATGATGATGATGTATGTTGCGATGATGATGATGATGAGGATGTATGTTGCGATGATGATGATGATGATGAGGATGTATGTTGCGATGATGATGAGGATGTATGTTGCGATGATGATGAGGATGTATGTTACGATGATGATGATGATGATGCATGTTGCGATGATGATGATGTATGTTGCGATGATGATGAGGATGTATGTTGCGATGATGATGATGATGTATGTTGCGATGATGATGATGATGAGGATGTATGTTGCGATGATGATGATGATGATGAGGATGTATGTTGCGATGATGATGAGGATGTACGTTACGGTGATGATGAGGATGTATGTTACGATGATGATGAGGATGTATGTTGCGATGATGATGAGGATGTATGTTGCGATGATGATGAGGATGTATGTTGCGATGATAATGAGGATGTATGTTACGATGATGATGAGGATGTATGTTGCGATGATAATGAGGATGTATGTTACGATGATGATGAGGATGTATGTTACGATGATGATGAGGATGTATGTTACGATGATGAGGAAGATGTATGAGGATGAGGATGAGGAGGATGATGATGATGCGGCGGCGGCTGCGGCGACGACGACGATTTATAAAATATGCATATATGTATGTGATCAGGAAGAATAATTGGTGTCAGTTCAAATACGAGTAAACCCATCATAATGTTTTTCAGTTATATATGTAATGTACATATGTATTAAACCGGGTCCCATAAAATAATCGTTTTAATTATTAATAAAAATCTAAATCGCAAAAAACGTTAGGTTTAAGGCTATTATAAATTCGTGTTTTGTGATCTAACTACACCTTAGATAATGCATAGACATATTTCATACGAAACTGAAGCACATTGTGTTTTTTGTTTTTTTTTGTATTTGTATTTGCACCAATTATCAAAAATATCGCCTTCAGTCTCTTTAATATTTATGATTTAGCAACAGAAAATAGCCTAGACGTCGAGCGTAATTCTAATTACTCGTGTAATAGTATTCGTAATGTACAATAGTTTCATACAAAGGCGAATTAAACATTATCTTAAAATGAAACGTGATTTAACATTATATCGGGAAATTTACGTATTCACATTTATTCACAATTATATGTTAAGTAATTGCTATCAATTGATATAGGACTGCGTGTATCTTGCACTAACAAACGTCACAAACTGTTATTTATTTAATGAGCGCATATGTTATGTTTTTTAAAGGTGTTAGGTGTCACCGAGCCGTAAGTGTCCGTCACGTTGACCGTTACTGACCACTAATCCAGACCGGAATTGGAATTCTGATACATGTTAACCAATCATACTGTGTTACACGCGATCCGTTACACCCTCGTCTTTCAATCAGCCAATCACAATTAAGGAAGGAGTTTCTTGTCTTTTCAATAGATTTGATCGGTACGCATTAATATATTCAGCATTAATATTTATATGACGTTCAATTATCAGCACAGGATATTAATGATGGCGTATTTATTACATTATCAATTTAGTAAAGCTCAATATACAAATACGAATTACGCTTGCATATAATTAAATAAAACATTGAGTTTTTATATATTTATTTTTTAGTAATATCAGGGCTTTATATAATTATCAGCCAAGGTAATATGCAAAAACAATTTCCTTTATACTATCCTTATAATCAAAATTATTGATTGAACAAATGCAAGTTATGTTGAAAACTAACGGGACGCCGTGCATTTTTAAAAAATCAAGATTGCCGTTTGTCCCTTTAACATTCAAGATTAAGTGCACGTGTTTACCTTTGCAAGCAGTTTCTTGTAACCAACATGATTGGTCTCTGCCCAGTGGATGCGCTGTACCATATCGGCAATGTTGCCACTGTGTGTCTGTATTCGCCATTTCCCAAGGATGGTTGGGTCGTTATCATTCTAAAATTGATACAAAATACAAACCATAATTATACAAACACGAATGAGTGTCGATGGTCAATAATTATAACGTCGGAAGTGAAAATCATAGATTTCGGGGAAGTGAAAAAATCTGCCTGACAATATCAATTGTATGAATTCTCGGAACAATCTCAAATGACATACGTTGTATTTTTTTCTTTCTCATAAAATAGAATACGTAGAATTCCAACAATGTAACTTTTACTTAGTAATCTGAACAGTTGCACTTACGACCTTATGTTATTAAATAATCGGAAAGGAATATATACTGACATATTATGTCCCCGCAGCCTAGATATCCTTTCATTGTATTTCCCTGTACCCTCTATATCCTTACATACCCTTTATATCTTTACAGTGTATGTCCCCGTACCCTATATATCCCTACATATTATGCCCCCATACACTCTATATCCTGAAATACGGTAATATACCCCCATACCCTCTATATCCTTACATATTATGACATCTCTACATCTTTAAATAGTATGTCCATATGTATATCCTCTATATACCCTCTATATAATAATACGTACATATTATATCCCCAGACCCTCTATATCATTACATAATATTTCCCCATACCCTCTATATCCTTACATATTATGTCACATGGTCACCTCTATATCTTTAAATATTATGTCCCTATGTATATCCTCTATATACCCTCTATATAATAATACGTACATATTTATTCTTTCATATTATAACCCCAGATCCTCTATATACTTTCATAGTATGTCCAAGTGCTCTCTATTATTATGTCGCCATACCCCTATATACGTACATATTATACCTCCATACCCTATATATGTGTTAATGGGAATGTAGCGACACAGCCAAACAATCTTTAATATTAAGAGTTCTGAAAAACTTGGAAAATGATGGAAGAATTATCAAAAGCGAATGATAAACAAAGAAGATATGATCGTTTGAAGGTTCTGTTGAAATGGATATGGAAGCCGCCCTTTTTAGAGCTATGACATCACAGTTCTGAATGACCATATATGGAATATTGATAAATATAAAAAAAATACTCATTTATTGGGGAAAACATTAAAGTAACTGTATGAAGAATATGTATAACTAATGTCAATAATGCTTTATATGCCCAGTTAAGGAGTTTGCATTCATTTGCAGTGATTTGCTTTGTTTAAATGATATTTATCAATATTCCATATATGGTCATATGCAACTATGACGTCATAGTTTTCAAAATGGTGGCTCCCATATCCATTTTAGTACCTTCAGATGGTCATATCTTTTTTGTTTATCATCCGATTTTGATAATTATTTCACCTTTTTGCAAGTTTTTCAGAACTCTTAATAAAAGAGCATTTTTGGCTGTGTCGCTACATTCCCTTTAATAAATACAATTGTCCCGTACACTTTATATGTCACCGTTCTCTATGTACATGCATACTATGTACCTTAGTCTACATACCCTCATATACTTACATATCAAGTTATATCATTCAATTGAAGTAAAACAGGTCGTATAAAAACTCGTAGAGTTGTACATTTATATGTATACTTTACCATAATATGCCATTTTCATAAACGTTAATAATTTAAAAACAAATCTGCTGCATAACCTCATATATTTGATTAAGTTATATAGTTATATCATTCGATAGAAGCAAAAAGAAGGTTGCAAGTAAATGAGGATTATATTGCCAACAGTTGTACATATAATTTAAATAACGTGTACTTCCATCACAAAACACGATTGTATTAGAGTTTGATGTTATTAGCTACTTTTAAAATGTGTTGATGATTTTATAACTATAGTCTCTTATAATTCTAATTAGAATGGCATGCTTACGATGTTTTATTTATGTTTGTATTTATTGTAAACCATGATGAGACTTTAATAAAGAAATATATATTAAAGCGTCATAGGATATTCAACAAAACTAAACGAGTCGTCTAGTTTGCCAGACCAAACTGTTTTATTAACAATTAAATCGGACTGACCCATTGTAGAAATATTATAATTGTATAATTGCAGAAATAGTATTATTATTTACATTTGCTTACATTGCAACTTGTTATAAACCTGTTTATAGGCTAAACAGTTACTCGAAAATGTGAAGATAGTGAGAACATGAACAAAATAATCATATAAAAACAAATACGCAATTACTTTATATCAGATTTACTGAGAAGAACACTGTTGCAAACATATTATAATGATAGATAGGAGTTTAAAGGGACACACGGCAATTTTGATGTGTTTATCAAACATCTCGATTTATTTATCCAGTATAGTTTTGACTTTACCCTACTTGCATATAATTAAATACAAATTTAAAGGGACAAATGCAACATTGATGTCTTTATGGCTCTAAATAAAGAATCATATTTAAACACAAGAATCACAAGCGGATACAAAGTATGTTTACTTTGCGCAATTTAGATATACCGAAAATAATATTGTTTTGGTTACACATGTAATAAACAGGTCATTAACTGGGGTAGGTGTGCCTTTTTGTGATATTGGCCGGATATAGTCTTATGAGGCCCGAGAGCTTTATTTAACTGGGATAGGTAGTTTAATAGTTTATCTAAGTCTCATCACAGTACACTATTATCTACAATACATCAAATCATAAAATACAACTGTGCCATTCTTTTTAGAATTACAAGAGACTATACAATATCAATATACATATGACTGTTCACAATGTTGAAATATTGAGCATCTGAACCGACTGCCGCAGCCGTGTCATAAGACTCACAAAAAGCCACAGCAGTAGGTCCAGTAGTCAATGCATACACATATATCACTGTTTTAATTTATAAAATCATTTTCTAAAAATATTGTTATCACACACATTTATACGCGGTAAAAATTGAGCGGCCATTGCTAATCTTGACATGTTGTCTAAAAAGTACTTAAAATAGAAATATTAATATGTGAGTTAGAGAATCGCAACGGCTACTGAAACATTAAAAAATAGTATAAAAAATCAGATAACAATCCAGATCAGATCTGGAGTGTACTGATTAGCACCGACTTCTCAACGTAGTTATAAAACCTTATTTCTTATCTAATAATGATTGCATTATTTACAGCATAAAATATGATTGAAATTAACTTTAAAAAAAAAAAAAAAGGAAAAAAAAACGCTTACCAGCTTACTACAAGTAAAATAAATAATAATAGTAACACATAATTAAGAATATAAAACAGAGTTTCGCTTTTTGAGAATATTACAACAGGTGTGCCTATTTGTGACATTAGCCCTTGATAGCCATATGAGGCCCATTATCGCAAACGATCCTTAATATAACATATTACAATTGGATTGCCTATTTAGTGCACGAGCACACTTAATATGAAAATTAATATCAAATACGACCCACAATTCATATTTCGATAGACAGCCACAGTTCTTCCAGATCACCTGCAGTACCTTTAAAACATATTATGACTTACCTCAATTTTGGCTGGCACGCACAATACATCGATTAGATTTAACTCCGGGAAATTCACTAATTGAAATCCTTTGCTTTTAATCCACCAACGAAACTTGGCACTGACTGAAACACTAGAGTTACTTAGACAATTGACAACTTCTTCGTATTTTTCCTTTGAAAGTAACTTCGTATTTGCTTTGTTACATACACTATCAACAAACTGTTGCACTAAATGTTTATGTTCATCCATAGTGAACGGTCACTTAGAATAACTGTAAACATTTTTTGAACCAAATTAAAATATACCATATGAAATGCCAATCGAACTTTTGAGTTAATTTCGATTCAACAAATAGAAACGACCTATCTAATTATTCTCACATATTATGCAATAGGACATAGTTATTTGTGTCGGTTTTCTTTTGATAAACAGATTGAAGTTAATTATATTATCAATGCAAATACAATGCCTTTATTATTAAACATCTATGAATACTAATTGATTTTAGAAGTGTGACACAACTATTAAAACTGGCCAAACTTTAACTACTTACGGCTTATGTCGGTAAAACGTAATTACATGATTGTTTCTGTTATGTTTCATAAATGGGCTATTAATGCACTATAAATAAAATGTATTGTCATTCAATCTCGTTACAAAAAAAATAATAACTCAATTGAATTTTCTAACCAAATAGTATGTAATATAGTAAAAAAATATGTGCTTTATTGTTTGAAGTTTAGGACTTCAAATTGTTTTGTTAATAATTAAGTTCATGTAAATCATACACGATACTAAACTATGAAACACATTTATATTTTCGTCACAGATGGATAAAGCAAATAAGCAGATGAAAATAGAAAATAAATAGGTTTCAAAATTTCAGATCCCAACACAAATTCTTACTTTGCGCAGAACATTCTCAAATTGCGCAGAGGCACTTTATGTATGCTTTATATGTTTTAACCCCTTGCGCAATTCCGGAATAGTCCTGCGCAATTCCGGAATCGTTGCGCAAAGTAAGAATTCTTACTTTGCGCAGAGCAATTCCGGAATCGTCCATATTCTTACTTTGCGTAGAACATTATTACTTATTGCTCCTTTAGTATCATCGAGCCCAGTCGTAGTATGGGTGGATTTGGGTAGATTTTGGGTATTTCATTTGCGACCGAATCGTTTTGATTTTAAAGTAGAAAACCGCTTTTTAAAGTCGGTGCCACCAGGGGATTTATATTGAACAAACTGAGTCTGCTACTTTTCTCTCTCTTGTTTGTGTTCGTTTCTTTAAAGGGATCCCCTTTTCAGTATTTAAATATGTATGCGTCAACTGTGGTGACAGGGTTACTGCCCCGTTGAGTGATAAATGACAAAATGATATAACGAATATGACGCTTTAATGAAGTAATTAAATGAGTAATATGACACAAAAGGCCCCAAGTGGGTGTAAGGCTGTGTACGCTATACTGATATAGAGTAGTTATATTGTTTTCAGGGACGTTTTTAGGTGTTTTCTTATACATATTCAAAGGTGTCACCCTTCTATTAAGAATACTGACACACAAATATTTCAAACATAGATGAAATTTACCCATACCTAATACTCCATTATTCACCAGGTTATCACTCGTCAAACCTTTAACAAATATGCTGATATATTCGTCGTCGGCGTGACCCACATTAAGAGTAAACTCATCAAACACGAATACCGCTATGCCACTGTGTACAGTTTGCGTGTCTGTGCCTTCCGTCCGTACATACGTTCCATTTTGACTAAATGTGCGCCTGAAATTAGAGGAGGAACAAACATTCAACTATTAGCTACAAATATTCGCTATTCTGGCTAAATGTATCATACTATGTAATTCATATACTTGATTCTCTGCGTTTTGTATTTATTACTAAATACAGTGTATTGCAGTCAATAAACACTCGCTGAGCAATATTGCAAACCCCATGATGTATATTACTAAATCAAGCACTATTTTCTTTACAAATGTTCTGGCAATAACATCTTCTTGTAATAACAGCAATATACATTGCGTATTTATCCGACTGATATGACAAACAAAAATGATTATATTGTATCTATACCCGAGTATGACTGATGTGTTGCTATTCACAGAAACTGTTAACTTGGTGATTCCTCCCAGTTTGGTCCATTTTCCTTGCATAACCTTTTCAAGTTGCATCTCAATTCTCACTCCTGCAAATAACATGACCACATAATCTACATTTTAAATATACCACAGGGAATTAATCTATGACGTGAACCTCTTTGAAATTGATTACGTCATGCTAATTTTGTTAATGAAGCATATATGCGAGATTTCAATGGTTTAATACAATAGAAATTCGGACGCAGTTAAGTCAGTGATAGTGTCAATCAAAATGCAATGATGCTCAAGTAAGAGTTTCTTCCAAGTCGGCTGTCAATGAGACGGCACGTGTGTAGGGCGAAGTAAAATATGCTAGCGAGTTACGTAAACGTCATGGGAATTTAACTGGCATAATAATTAATTAATGAGCCATACGCTAAATAAAAATAAATGCTGCTTCATGGTAAAGAAAACGCATTTATTTCCAGAGGTGTATTTACAATAATCCTCTACTTAATGATAACTGGTTCCAGTATGTGATAACTATTTAGTGATAATGGTTCCGGTAAACATTTGCGGTTTACGCGGTTCCTTCATTACCATTGTATGACTTTCAATGCTTTTGTTTTTTATATTTATATGTATATGATCATCTTTTGTGTTATATTGATATTGCCTATTAATGCTGCCTCGTTTGTTAGAGAACAAAGCCTGGCGAGGATTTCTTTATTTATAATGTCCCGTTTTACTGAGATGACACTAAGGTAAGAGTGAGGTACCTGGTATAAAAAAAACAGCGACCGTTTTGCCAATGACCGTTTCAGGACGATAGCTGTATTGTCAAGCCGTATTGTCAACCCGTTTGTGTTTGTGATGTCACACGCCTTTCTTCTTGTTAACCTTGTAATTGTTTTTTTGTTTTAACGCGTGAGATAGGTCGACTATCTTCTGAAAGCTACATTTCCTGTTTGACTTGTATACCTGCTTGTAAAGCTTAAGTACGCATGATAGTGTTTCCTGCTCAATACAGTGTATCCTGCTCAATACAGTGTGTCCTGCTCAATATAGTGTTTCCTGCTCAATACGTTGATATTTTAGCTAGCTGTGTTTGCGAATTGTGTTCAACTATCTATTCCGATGGATTCGTTTACAATCCAAATTTCTTAAGATAGCGAAACTTGCTTATAACAAACCCTTTAACACTATTTTTCGAGCAAACTTAATTACCTTTTTCGTCGTTTGCGTAGAGAAGGTACGTTGCCGGTGGTCCTTCGAGAGCATCGTCATACAAAGTAAAACAAATAGGCTTCTCCACTTTGGGGAATTGCACCTTCAAGGGATAACCATTAACTGTAAAAAGGAAATGACAGTTAGACATTTGATGAACTAAACCACGAAGTGTGTACAGACAAACCTGCTCAATAAAAAACCTTAAATAAAAATACCACCTGCTACAGAGTCCACCGTTTCAGTTCCCAAATGTATTGCTCTAAATTAAAATGCATCTGTGTTAAGATAACACCTGTGCTAAAAAAGAGGTGTTAAATACAGACTGCACTGTGTATCACTGTTCTCGACATACTTTATGCTATACTGAACGAATTTCAAAACACCGTCTGAAGGTGTATTAGTATTTTCCAAAATTAGGGATTTTAGCAAACGAGCTCAATTTGCACTTATTTTAGAATCGATTTTGAACAGTGGCGTCATTTTGGTAGCTATGGAAATCAATAGACCATTAATGTAATGATGACACTAAACCATTAATGCAATGACCACACTAAACTATTAATGCAATGACCACAATAAACCATTAAGGCAATGACCAAAATAAACCATTAATACAATGACCACAGTAAACCATTAACGCAATGACCAGAATAAACCATTAAATTAATGCAATCACCAGAATAATCCATTAATGCAATGACCACAATAAACCAGTAATGCAATGACCACAATAAATCGTACATATTGAGCTTGTGTTACACCCCTAAAAACAGAAGCAAGAGCGAAAGAAGATCAAATAAATTAAGAAAATCAGATGAAAGGTCGAACAATTTCGGAATAGAAAGAGCAATAAAAGACAAGTATGTAAAGTAGAAAAACATGTCAAATTATGTCGGAAAGCGGGAAAGAAAATCAACATTTTTGAGAAGCGGCAAAAATGACAAATGCTTTTGAAAAATAGACAAGAAGGTAATTTGATTCCGGAAGTAGAATAAAGGTAAAATAAAGATAAATAAGAATGAAATAAGGCCTAATGATTTCCGGAAGGAAAAGGAGGCTGTATTTTGAAGTTGGAAAGATGTATTTACTACGTCTGTAGCCAAGCCCTTATACGTTAATAGTAACGTTATACTAGAGTTTTTTATCTGAGCATATCCAACAAGACAAAGTTGGAGACTGGCACCAATCCAGTATGTTGTGTGTGTGTATTTTATGAATGTTTCATCTTGTTCAATTGTCGTGAAGAGCCGATTGTGTATATTTTGTAAACGCTGCCCAGATCTGTAACACACACCACACGTTTAACATACATTCGGATAACACACACTCGGATACTCGTTAAATGTTATAAAAGTCAATTGAATGCCTAACTGAAACATTGACCATGCACACTTTAATCAGTTATAGCTTTAATCAACCCTAACTTATTTATTAACAGACGTTAACAGAAACGCATATACTTTTGCTTTTACCCAGAAATGTCGAGCCTAGTTTAAAGTAAAATATATTCGAAATCAAAGCACTTACCTTTGTTATTTCGTTTCTTATTCTTCCTTCTTTTACGATTTCCTTTTCCTTTTTTTCCTTTACTTATTTTTTTATTTCTTTTTCTAGTTGTAACCACATTGTATGCAATCTTGGCCCTCTGCTGAGGAATCACCATTGCCGGAATTGTCATTCCTGAAACAGAACATTGCTATGTGATTGCGTGAACACCTGGACAACGCGTATACTGTAAGAAATGTTTATTGAGTGGATATCTTACTTTAGTGTCATTAGTGGACGTTGTCCGTGCGTTAATTTAAAATGTATGCTATTAAAGAACGAGTTTCATACCAAAACTAATCCATTTTCTCCGAAATCCTTCAAAACACAACCGACTGTGAATGATTCTACTTAGTTCGCAGTTTGTTATTTTGATCTTTTCTAATGAACTCGATCGATATAAACTGCAGTTAACAATATAATATAATGTCTCACTTAAATTAATTGACCTTTTGGACTTTTCTGAATAAAAGATATCTCGAGGTTCTCTTCTTACTGTACAAATAGTGCTTGATATTGAACTTAAGAAAGTGTACTTATAGCAAACCTGGCAAACCTAGCATTTTAGGCGGACGCATCATCGATTGTTGGGCATACTGCGGAGATTGGTCAAAATAACTGTAAAAATACATACAAATAGAAGTAATCAATTTCTTATAAAAGAAATGGAAATTAGTAATATGCAAATTTTTAACCATTTTAATAATATTAAAATTGTCATATGTCCCTATAAAAATGCGCTTGAATGGCGACCTTGCCGTTGCCTATATTATAGGCGCACAAGGCAATCTTGAATGTATAAAAACTCACGGCAGTTAGTTTTTCTACATTACTTACATTTGATTCAACCATTAATATTATTTTTAATATTGTTTTTAAAACAGTATGTAGCAAATTGTTTGTGCAGATTATTATCTGTTGTATATATTGCACCAATACGATATTTAAACCTATGGTAGAATAAGATTAACAAATGGGAAACTCAAAATGTTATTTAATTATGTGCAATTAGATTTAAAGTCAAAATGATACCGGATAAGTAATTCGTGATGCACATTTCAATGCTTGATAAATACTTCGAGATTGCCGTGTGTCCCTTTAATAGGAACCATTACGTCAAAATTTGGTCATTTACATGTAATGACGTATGAGGGGCATTCAAAAGGTTTTGAGACTGATGCGCTTCCGTAGAAATTAAGTCAGATACATCCACGATTTTTACGTGATTTTGTAGGTAATTTCAATAGCGATGAATACTGAAAATGTTATCACAATTCGTCAAGAGATTATAGTGTTATACAGTTTTGAAAAGAGCTTATTCAGATACACTGACCACTTTCTAGTTAATATGAAACAAGTGGGAAATTAGGACGTATATATAAAAATGCGCTGCGCTTTAAATATATCTGGGAAACAAAGTATTCATGAAGTTAAAAGCATGTATAGGCATTCTTCTGTTTCAAAAGTCACAGTTACAAGTGGTTGAACGTGTTTAAAGAGAAAATACCTAACGTCAAAGATCTTGACCGTGTCGGAAGACCAAAGACGTCATTGTCCTCAAGAAACATCGCAGCTGTTGAAGCTATGGTGAAGGAAGATACTGTTTCTGAGACAGCTGCTCCAGTGGGCATACAACGGGAAGTGTTCCTGAGATTTCAAGCATTTAAAATTAAACAAGGTATGTGCACGGTGGGTACCCCATTTATTGACCAAAGAGAAAAGGGTTCAACGAGTGAAATGTTGTAAAGGACTCTTGAAAAAATATGGAACTGCCGATGAAAGGAGGTTAAATGAGTTTATAACAGGTGATGAGACATGGATATATTATTTTGAACCTCAAAGATGGATTAATAATAAACAATGGCGGCTGAGAAAAGGGCAAGAAAGACCCGTAATTGCCAAAAGGACAAAACGTGCGAAGAAGGTTTTTTACACTATTTTCTTCAATTCAAATGGCCCAATTGTGCAGATACCTAGTGCTCCAGAAAAATCTGTTACGGAAAGTTTTATAGGGGCAAGGTCTTAAAATCAGTGAAAAATTACTATGTTAAACTTCGTCCAAGGACTGGTTTAAAGGGCATAAATCTGATAGATGACAATGCATCTTCACATACAAGTATTATAGTACAATAATTTCTTCGAGATGAACAAGTTATATGGCTTCAACACCCACCATACTCGCCGGATCTTAGTACGTGTGACTTTTTTTTCTGTTTCCAAGGCTGAAAAAGATGCTCACTCGAGAAGGGCCGTTGGAAGTGCGGTTCATCAGTGTCTGAAGGGTATACCAAGGGGAGACTATTCTGTGGCTTTCCGGTCATGGATATGTCGTTTAAAAAAATGAATTCTTGTTAAGGGCGAATACTTTGAAGGATTAAAATAGAAAATTTCTCCATAAGCATGTTATGTATATTTTACGAGGCCTGCCTCAAAATGTTTTGAATGCCCCTCGCATGGACTCTTTTTGCTCTGCACTCACTTCATTATTTTTTGTGGTCAATATTATAATAAACACTGACACAATTATGTCCTCATTTATCCGTCAAGAATATTTAGGCTTTAAGTTGTTATCTTTACGAAGTCTCTTTGTCGAAATGTGGATGTTCCTATTATTTAAACACGTTTAGCATATTTAAAACTATTAAAACAGGTTGTTGTAAAATAATTTAAAATCGACATGCATCCGGAACAAAACAAGAAGTGTCTCTAGGAAATCTCTTATTCGTGCGTAATCGACATGCATCCGGAACAAAACAAGAAGTGTCTCTACGGAATCTCTTATTCGTGCAAAATCGAGATTATCTATAGACGCTTGTTTTTTTTAAGACAAACGTTCTAAAACATGTTGAAGCGACAGCAATGCATAAATCGAGAGTCTATTATCGTTTCTAATTGGCTGATACAAAGACACCTTCTATCCAAGATATACAGAACGACAGAAATACACTGAATTAATAAATATACAAAGAGGGAAATTTCATTATTATATCGACGAACTAAATGTGGCTGGTGAAAAATACTATAATAAAAAATAATTACGGACATGTGGTTCGGTTTTATTTATTTTTTCTGCACAAAGGGACAATAAGTTTGTACTTACAATCAAGCGTCGAAGAGGATCAATTGTAATTTGTGTGGAAAGAAACCTTTATTGGCGTCTACCTCATTCACATATTGACAAAGAAACTTGGTCTTATTTAAATGCGGTGGGAAGCGGATATAACAGCAACAACGTTTATGTATATACAGCTTCTTTATATTGCATAACAAGAGATGTATTATTTTATATGTTACTGTGTGTAATATTTTGCGGGTTATATAATGGACCTTCGATAATGTCTTGACTAATCCGCCTTTAATAAGTTACTGTCCAATCATTTAATTAACTCCCGTGTTAATATAGTACTTCTCAGTGATTCAGATGTGCAAATCGATTCTTGACCAAGATATAAAATGCGTAGCAATGCCTAGAGGGATTGTTGTAAGAACGATAAGCAGATTTCGATTATCAATGGTAATTTACTTGGACATTATTTAAAATTTGTTAGCAACACATGTTTTATTTGTACGATATGGTTATGCAGGATAAAAAGAAAATGCAAACATAATGGATTGTATCGTGGTATACATCCTACACGCACTGTTGACTTACTAGGATTGTACATAGCCACTCAGACTTTACAAACTGCATGTATTGTTGACTTATTGGGTACATAGCCTCATATTCTATACACACTAAATGCACTGTTGATTTACTAGGGCTGCATAATGCCTCATTGGCTAAACAAACTGTATACACTATTGACAAATGTTGTATAATGCCTCATAGGCTACACAAAACGCATGCACTGTTGACTAGGGTTGTATAATGCCTCATATACTACAGAAACTGCATGTATTGTTGACTAGGGTTGTACACAGCCTCATATACTTTACAAGCTGCATGCACTGTTGACTAGGTTGTATAGTGCCTCTTAGTCTAAATCATAAACTATACATACTGCATGCACTGTTGACTACTGTTGTATCTTGCCTCATAGACTATAGAAACTGCATGCACTGTTGACTAGGGCTGTATAATGCCTCGTTAACTATACACAATTCATGCACTGTTGCCTAGGGTTGTATAATGCCTCATATACTATACAAGCTGCATGCACTGTTGACTAGGTTGTATAGTGCCTCGTAGACTAAATATAAACAGACTGCATGTACTGTTGACTAGGGTTGTATAATGCCTCGGAGACTAAACAAACTGCATGCACTGTTGACTAGGATTGTATAACTCCTCGTTGACTATACAGACTGCATGCACTGTTAACTAGGGTTGTATAATGCCTCGTAGACTAAATATAAACAGACTGCATGTACTATTGACTTGGGTTGTATAATGCCTCGTTGACTATGCAGACTGCATGGTCTGTTGACTAGGGTTGTATAGTGCCTCGTAGACTAAATATAAACAGACTGCATGTACTGTTGACTAGGGTTGTATAATGCCTCGGAGACTAAAAAACTGAATGCACTGTTGACTAGGGTTGTATAATTCCTCGTTGATTATACAGACTGCATGCACTGTTGACTACGGGGTGTACATAGCCACATATACAGGGACATAGCTAGAGTGTTTAGGATATGTGCGGTTATCTAGGTGGGGTCTGGAGGCATGGTTCCCTCTGAAACAAATTCTACATCGTCTTCATTCTAGGCTGTGGAGTGGCATATAGGTAGATATTTTACAAAAAGTGTGCTATTTGTGATACAAGCACCAACTTTTGCATATAGGTACACTTGATCCTAGATATAGACCCACCTCAAATTCACGCTGTTGCGCAAGCGTGGGCGCGCATTTACTTCCGCTATGCTTAAAATGCTACGTTATACTGACTAACTTCAAATAAGGGACTATATCTAATGAATTGAAGCGCAGAAAATGTTAATTATTGTGTTCACGTGTTTATAATACAAACAAAATCATTACTCTTCATTGCGCATGCCTAGCAGAGGTATAACTTCTGGTTATATCAGATGTCTTCTGTTCTAAAATCACAAACATGAGAGAATTCGGAAGATTTTTTTTTTTACGCTATAGTAGTACACACGTTTGTGCAAACTCCTTATTTCCACACGTCCGTAATGATTCTGAATCCGGAGGTCACGGGTCACGGGTTTTAGACTCACGGGTTTGAGACTCACCTCGTCTATCGGGTGGTGGCGTAAACCGGACGGTTTTATCGGATTCTTATCTTCCGAGCACTTTACAGAGCCATAAGATTCTGTGCGAGAATAAGAATAGGGCATAATTGACGGATTCCTATGTATCCTTCCCCTCTAATTGGGGCAGCTCGAAAAAAGCTGAAACAATAAGTTGATGAGGTGATAAAATTAAAATTAATTTATGAACAGTATATATTGATTTTCGAGCTAGATCAGCCTCTCTTTGACATTGCAAAACAGATTTAGATGAATTGTCCAGACCAGTTCGGCGACGGACAGTGTGTTATGTTAGGGGGATTACTATTGAGATGAAGGCTTTCGGACACTGGTTATATGGCTCTGGGTGGACTGATGCTTAAGTTAAAGTAGATGTTTCGACAATGAAAATGATGACCCGATGGACTTTGAAGCGAGGTGTACCGAAAACCAACTCCTTTCTCCTTTTTAAATAATATTGTCTAACCCTATAACAACGGATGTTGATGTGTACTTGTATCAGATCACTAAAAATTTCATATTTCGAACTTGAATGCTTTATAGACCATACACAACTGTGCACATTATGCTCCAGTGCACATTCATGATATTGTGGGTCTAAATAAACTTCATCCAGAAATTGCTGAAGAATTCAAGCCTGGAAAATATAGAAAACTTCTCATCATTTCTCCGCAATAGCAATCGACCGTGCTCATGGGCAGAAAAATGGAAAGAGACAGTAGTCGGGTTAACCGAACATTCAGCTGCACTCAGAAGGCGGCTATTAACCGGACCTCGAGTTTTAAATAAATTTTAGCAATTAGCAGAATAAACACTACCACTACAAATGGCGAAAATTATCGACTATGCCGCTCTGCTTCCATATCTTTTCTGTGAAAATACGTTTATTTTTACCCGACTCATTCTGGTTTAGATGACAAAATAGGCTGTTAAACCCTACCATCTTATCAACAAATCAACTTTAAATCTTGAGTGGTATAAATTGAACGAGAGGAAGACATGCATAAAACTGATGCATGTACCATTCTGAGATATGATATCTAAACTGTAGAGAAATCATTTTTAAAATACTCCAGCTGAATGAATATTCATCTGAAATCTTAGCCAGGAAGAAAAATGTACCTAACACCACCACCTCCACACCCGGCTTTGGTTTGTATTGCATATTTGGACCTTTTAATTTTCCCCTTTTTGAGGACAATGTGTACGCAATTGCGTACTTTGTGTACTGGTAGCTACTCCCCTGACATTTATAATACAAACTGCATGCTCTGTTGACTTACTGAGAAACTGGATCTGAGGCAAAGCGTCCTGACGAAGCCAAAGGTACTGAACGCGGCGAACCTAATTTGGGAAATATAAATATCGTTTCTGCATATTGCTCATTATGTAATGAATCAACCCTCGAAATGAGGCGATAGCCAAGGTCGACTTTATCATTTCGAGGGTTGATAATATCCACTGGCACCCTCAAGAGGATGTGATACTTATTATACCGAACACATACTCCTGATATACTAATATACTCAATAATGAAGGAGAAAAAAAATTGTTGAAAAAATCTATTTTTAGAATAGCGGGCTGATATTTTGCGCTATCACCCGCTATGACGCGTTGATGGTGATAGTGCGAAATATCAACCCGACAGGGTATGGGGATTTTACATGGATTGTTTACAGTGAGGTATAATAAAATCATAGATCATATACTCAACGACTTTAAAAAATTATATATGTATTATTTTCGTTTCTTTTTAGAGTTAGATTTTCTATTACCGAATGTAATTTCATACTAGAACGACTTCGACGGTGCGCCACATGAGAAACAACATATTATTATACACTGTAATACATTCATCGACATGTTCGTTTGAGACATAATTAAAGAATGGACCCTCTGTTACCCTCCCCCACCACCCACCTCCTCCAACCCCAACCCCAAGTTTTAAATAATACATCATTTGACATGCTGTGTATCTCTTTCATAGACGACTATTATACCAACTAATGTGCAAAAGTATGGAAAAATGAAACTGCAATTGAATTATTAGAAGCCCCTTCCCCTAGGCACCACCGATGACGTAGGAGGAAACAATTGTCATCATCAAAATGTTTCATTTGAGACATAATTACAAAAATAAAAAATACCCCAAATCCCCTGCCCCTGCCACCCTGGGCTCCCGGGCTTACGTCCGAGTTCGAAATAATAAAATCGTTTGATATATTGTTTATCTTTCATAGACGATTACATATACCAAGTTAAGTAAAGATATATGAAAAAAGTGACAGTGTAATTGAATTGTTAGTGTATTTGACATTTTGGCCGCCACTCACCCTCAGGGCCCCCGGCGCGGAACCAAAAATAATGTTGCTCTTACACGCCGTCATCATATGGTGAAGCCATATCCTAAGTTTGGTTGAATTCCGTTCAGCGATTTAGGAGGAGATACGGTAACGGACGGACGGATGGACGTACAGACGGAGGAACGGAGGCGATTTTAATATTCCCTGTTATTTTTTCAAAAACGAGGATATAATTATCATTTCTGGTATGAAGTTATTTATTTTGTGGATTATATATGTAATACAATCAAGACAAGAGCTGTCGGAGAACAGCGCAGCTCGACTATTCGATTTTTCAGAGAATAATACATTTATAGCTAGTATATACCATCAGAAAACAAGGCTACAACATTGTGGGGTGGGGTTGGGAGCACAACATGACTATGTGTAAGAATTGACCAAAACTAAACAGAAATATGTAAAAAAAAAAATAAAAAAAAATAGAGTTTTGAGTGGGGTGCGGGATGGGGATGGGAGAGAGGCGGGTGTGGATGTGGGGGGAGTGGGGGTGGTGAGGGCAACATATATGTGTAAGAATCTATGTAATAATTCACCAAAACAACACAAAAATATGAAGAAAACAAATAATTAAAAAATCGAGTTTGAGTGGGGATGGGGTAGAGGCGTGGAGTGGAGAGGGCAACATGTGTAAGAATTGACTAAAACAACAAAGAAATATGTAAAAAAAAAAAATCAAAATCAAGTGGGGCGGGTTGAGAGGCGGGAGTGCCAAGGGGTTGGGGGGGGCTGGGGGGGGGGGGGGTGGCGGCAACATATGTGTGTAAGAATTGACTAAAACAACAAAGAAATATGTAAAAAAAAATATTCAAGTGTGGGGCGTGGTGGGTGGGGTGATGGGGTGATGGGGTGATGGGGTGAGAGGCGGGAGGGGGGAGGGGAGGGTTGCAATATTTATGTGTAAGAACTGACAAAAGTAACACAGAAATATGTAAAAAAAAAAAATGTTTCAAGCCTGGGGCGGGTTGGGGGTGGGAGGGGGGGGTGATGGGGTGAGAGGCGGAGGGGGGAGGGTGATGGGGTGATTGGGGCGGGGAGGGTTGCAACATACATGTGTAAGAATTGACAAAAGCTCACAGAAATATGTAAAAAAAAAAATAACTTTAAGAGAGAGGCAGGGGGGAGGTGTGGTGGTGGGGGCGGGGAGGGTTGCAACATATATGTGTAAGAATTGACTGAAACAACACAGATATATGTAAAAAAATAAATAAAAATAAAAAATAAAAGGTGTGGAGGGGAGTGGGGGCGGGGGTAGAGTGTGGGGGGGAGGAAGGAGCCCATGACCCAATATTGGTGAAGTAATAAGATGCGTAATGCTATAACAAATCCCAAACCAAAAATATAGATATATACATGCTTACATGCAAACCTAGATCTGCATTTATTGCACATTTTGTAGGCCATCACAATTTGGGTTTCATGGGAGCCCAGAAGTTGCAGAAGACAAAATTACTTATCCAACCCTTTACAACATACTATAAGGAAACCAATTCCAAAATTTAGTTCAGCTAGAACAAAAAATGTAAGAGATATAGACCTATAAACACAGCTTACACGCAAAATTTGATGTGAAACAGACATATTTTAAGGGCTATCAGAATTTGGGTTCCATGGGAGCCCAGGGGTTACAGGAACCAAAATTACTTAAGCAGCCCTTACGATAATGCTATAAGGAAGCTAATGGCCAAATTTGGTTGTGCTAGGGTAAGAATTGTAAGAGATATAGACTTGTAAACACAGCTTACACGCAAAATTTGATGTGAAATGGGGCACATTTTATGGGCTATCATAATTTGCGTTCCATGGGAGCCCATGGGTTACAGGAATCAAGATTGCTTATGCAGCCCTTAAGATAATGCTACAAGGAAGCCCATGAACAAATTTGGTTGTGGTAGGATAAGAAATGTAAGAGATATAGACTTGTAAACACAGCTTACACGCAAACCTTGATGTGGGACGCCGACGCCGACGCCGACGCCAACGCCGACGCCGACGCCGACGCCGACCCCGGGGTGATTACATAAGCTCTCTTATTCTTCGAATAGTCGAGCTAAAAATGGCTGTTTTGATTTTCAGTTCCTAAAAGGAAATAATATTTTGCAAATTATACAATATACGTTTTAAAAGTCGTTCAGCATGTGTTGTTCAACGATTTATTATTAGAGATGTTAAGTCTGCAAAATTCCTTAATGACAATTCGAGGGACAAACGCAAAACTGTTATATAGTGTTTTTGTTTCATTTATAGTAGTAACGGCAGTGGGGCTTTGAACATGAAATGCGTCATTCCCTCATAATTTCGCCGATATGAGCTTAAGACTTGAAACTGGACATTTTCCAATTGATGATAATGACGTGGTAATGACATGAGGTGGACATCAGGATCACATGATAAATCCATCAGACTGATATGAAAATGACATGAGGATCACATGATAATGACATTGTAATGACATGAGAATGACATGGTAATGGCATGATAATGACACGGTAATGTCATGATAATGACATGATGATGACATGTTAATGACATGAGTATGACATAAGAATGACATGAGTAGTGTGACATGATAATGACATGATCGTGATTTTATAATGATATGAAGATGGCACAATAATGGCATGATGATAACATGAGGATGACATGGTAATGACATGAGGATGACATGATAATAACATGAGGGTGACATGATAATAACATGAGGGTGACATGATAGCGAAATGAGACGTCACACTGTATTACAATGGCATATAAACACACACACATCAAGATTCAACCAGTGGATGAGGCCTTGCCTTTAGACCTCTGCCTCACATGTCTGATTGGAAACTTAATCCTACACCTCACCTCCATCTGATGTGTCTGCCCCAATATAACATAATACGATGTTATAACCCCATTTTGTTCACTCAGTCCATGACATGAACGGTTAATTAGTAACATTCTGCCAGATAAGATGCAGTCCTCCAGATAAGATGCAGTCCGCCAGATCAGATGCAGTCCGCCATACATTATCTTTAACAGTGACCTTGACTGTGAAGACTTTGAATCACACACACGTTGTGTCTCAATTTGATAGCTTATGGGATGGTTAAAGAAGCAAAACAAATGCATTATAAACGTATGACCGTTAAATAGGACATAGACCTAACATGAGAACATAAGTTTTGAGACGTGACACACAACCTTCGACATGTTGATGTTTCATACACATTCCAAGTTTTAGTTCTCATGCATTATTTATCATACAATGCGTTTTTTAAACAAACGGTCTTGAACTGAACATTGGGTTTTACCTTATATTAGCAACGTACATGCATCTGTAATACAAAGAAACTTTCAGTCACGGTTCAAGAGATTCAGCTCAATCGTAGATATAAACGTCGACCAGGAAATGTAGAACACGACATTTTCAACACCCAGTCATGTGCTGGTACATGCAGATACACAGTTACAATCCAATATATAATAGGTGTATGAGCAACTATCGATAAAAGGCATTTTAAAATATACGATCTTGAACTACAACACTGACCTTGAAGTGAGAATCGTGCATTTTTTAAACACGACCTTACTTCATGTGTTGATAAATACACATACAAAGCTTCTCTGTTGATAGATACGCATATAAGCATACGAATCTAGTCTGACAAAATTTTGTACGACCTTGATCTACGATATTGACCTAGGAATGACCATAAAATGAGAATGGAATTTTAGACGCGACATAGATGCACACATACCAAGCTGTTATCCAACATCTAACAGTGTTTATGAGCTAACAACTTGTCTGACAAAGCAATTTTTTTACCTTGACCTTTAACATTGACATTGAAATCGACTTGTGTTTGTGGTTTATTGTCGTCCTTAAATGCTACTTTTCCTGTTCGATTTTTATATCGATATTTGAAGTTTGAACCTAACATTTTGAACTTGACAAACCGTCATACGATAGACGTACCAAGTTTCGGATATGCCACGACTGGCCAGTTTTCCCCCATGTCGCCATCTACATCGACTGCTTCAACCAAATCTTCAGCAGCGTCTTCACCTTCTATTGCTTTAGGTTTAGTTACAACCATCGATGTCAAAGGTGTAACAAAGCCATACTATCGAATGACACAACACGTTTTAGTTTACATACATAATTATTTCCACAGACTTCGAAAGAAAAAAAAACGTTTTAAAACAAAATTAAAATTAAAACATGCTACTTTTATAGTATGCTCTCTCTAATCGCTATACTGACATGTAACTACTTAGGAGCATGTACATGTACAAGCAAATGTATTTAATTGTGATAGAAATATTTTCATAGTTTCAATAAAATATGTTGCTTTCTTTTCCAACTGAACGTTAAACGAAAATACTATTCTCATTTATTTTTTGTACGACTTTAGGAATCAACAAATAAAATATGAAAGTAATTCGTGGAAGCATTTTGAAAATATGAGCAAAAAATTTAAATTCAACACTTTACTGAAAGCAGACCTAAAGGCAAAACTTTCAAGTGTGTAACCTTGACTTTGTGGTTGCAGGTGATCAAAAATATGACGGAATGTTTTTTGTATGTAATAAAAAAAAAAATTGAAAGCAATTCGTGAAAACATTTTGAGAATTTGAAGAAAAGAAAGCAGACTTAAACGCAGAACGTAAACTTTTAAGTGTGTGACCTTGACCTTGTGATCGCAGTTGATCATAAATATGACTGAATGTTTGTGTACGACCTTAGTAACAAAATAAAATATGAAAGTAATTAGTGAAAGTATTTTGGGAATATGAGCAAAAATGACGGACGGACTAACGGACGGACGGATGGACAAATCCAAAACATTATAGCCTCCAACAATTTTTGGCGGTGGCATACTAATGAACGTCTTCGATGTAACTGATGTGAGACGTTGTCAAGTACAATGTGTATTGTAAGGGTGCATTATCTCCGGAGATTACTGCAACTTAACCCAGATGCTGCACTTTTTTCATGAGTAGTCCTACTTTGGTCAGGAGTATGTTACTAGTGTCAGCCTATTGATAGGTTATTGGATTTGTATTGGGATATATGCACGAGTTCTTTCGCGTATTAATATTGCGCGACTTTAGATTAGAACAATAAAATAGGTTGTAACATTTAAATTTCACCAAAAATATTTGTATTGTCGTTACATCGCGGGGGAAATTTTCAAAACGAAATAAACAATGTTTATATCACGTGACATACTTTCTTCGACATGAACAGAAACCAATCACGAACGAGTATACAATATGACTTTAGTACAATATGAGCGAATATTGACGTTTCCTGTTACATTTAAAGGGACACATGGCAATCTTGAATTTTTAAAAACTCACGGCGTCCCGTTAATTTTTCTCTTAACTTGCATTTGTTCAATCATTAATATTAATTATTAGAATAGTTCAAAGCAAATTGTTTTTACATATTACTAACTTTTTATAATATTGCACCAACAATGAGGTTTAAAAGAAATGGTAAAATAATGAAGAAAATTGAAATCTCAAATTTTTATTTAATTATATGCAAACAGTTTTAAAGTAAAAATGATGCAGAATAAGTTAATCGAGGAGCAAATTTGAATGTGTAAAGACATTTTCTATAGTTTTTTCTACATAACAGATTTTCTTTAAACTTTTTGTACAATAAGTCTGTTATATATATAGACAGAAAAGGCAAAAATAATGGTAGGTCACCATGCTTGTTAAAATTTTAAAAAATAATTTGTAATGCCACCGTCATGTCAATCTGTCCAAAAAATTGAACAAGTCCATGAAATAGCTAAATTAGATATTTTTGAAGTCTAATCATTTATTCATTGGTCACAATTCTGATAAAAATTGTATTAAAGTAAAGAACATTTAATTACAATAACATTTAAAGCTCATCTTTATGTAAAACCTATATTTTTTTACAAAATCTGTTGAGACCATTACCACAATTTATGCACAAATTAGCCCATAATGATACAATTTCAATTTTTTTTGTATGTTCCCAATAACAGATTTTTTTCTAAGCACATAGTTTAACATATATAAAAACAAAATGTGCAATCAAAATGATAGGTCCCCATGCTTGTTTAGAAAAATAATTTGAAACCCTACCCCTATGCTAAAAGGCCAAGTTTTGTATGAAATTATATAGAAATGGTATATTTTCCTTTTTTGTTATGTTCCTAATAACAGAATTTGTTCAAACTTCCTAGGCACTTATTTGAACATATATTTAGACAATATATTCAATTAAATGTATAGGTCACCATGCATATTGAGATTTAATATTGGTTATTGGAACCGTACCATTATGCTTAAAAAAAAAATGTTTGTTGGAATTTTTTCAAAATGCTATATTTTTCCTATTTTATGTATCTAATAATAGGCCTTTATTTAAATAAAGACAATAAAAAAATTCAAAAAAAAAATTCAAAAAAAAAATCAAAAAAAAATAAAAGACAAAAATTACAACTAGACATCAAAAACAACATTCCTAATAGTTTTAGAAGAGAAGTCGCACAAAAAAGCTGCGCATGGGAAACTACAGCAATGCCTTTAAATAAAACTCAAGATTGCCATGTGTCCCTTTCAAGAAAACGGAGATTTTAAAGGCGTATGCAATAAATATCGATATTGATTTTTGGACTTCCGTTTGTGTTAGCTGGTCCAACGATACTGAATGCCAATATGTTTCTTATATTTATCAAACTAACTTGTCTATTTCAACGTGCTGAGGATATTTTTTAACTAACAATAAGTAAAAGTATCTCACCTTTAATGACATCTCCAGTATGTGTTTATTACATGCTGCCTTCTCATCGCTATCTGCGCTGGCCATTTCCTTGTCAAGAAGCTCTTTAATGGTCAGATAGGCCCAAACCTTCTCTGTTATCGTCTCGTAACCACCGGTTGTCGTCAAATTCTCCATAAACCCAAATGCATCGTTGTCTAGGTCGTTGGACAATATTAACACATTAGGACCGTCGATACTGTTGCTTAGAACCTTCAGGCTTAGGCTTTTGGAGTTTGAAATGTCCGCATTCTTCGAATCGTCTATACGCCCGGAAATTACACATTCAGATCCATTGAAATAGTTTGTGCATTCGTGCTTAGTCACATTGGAAACCGGCGCATCAAGGTACTGGAAACTGAGATTGCTGAGTAAAGTTACAGCAATTTCACTATAGAACCCTGCTATTTGCATAGATGCATCTGACGCTTCGTATATCTTCCTTCCCAGACCGTTGTTCTGAATTGCTACCTTCTTCACGAGGTCATAGTCGGCGTTTGTTCCGAATGCAAGAGAGAAAATTGGTATTTCTCCTTCGTTTGCATCTCTGACCTTTGCTAGGATGTGTTCCTTATCCGTTATACCACTTGTTGCTTCGCCGTCGGTAAGAAACAGAATGACAGGCGATCTTACCTCGTCATTGTTTACAGTACGACCGGTTAAAAACCCAACCCCGATTGTTAAAGCAGATTCGATGTTTGTCACTGAAAGTAAATGTGTACGATTGGCAAAATACTCAACGGCGATGCAAACAGAAGAAAATGTATCGAGCTAGGCCTATTAAAATCGAATTACAAAAAAATGTTTACCTCCAGTGGGATTTGAACCCACGACCCTAGGTTCCCAGTGTACAAGAAGTAGTTTAAAGTCTTTTTTGTCTATCGCGGCCAAGATGCAACATTGATCTAATTTTAACAAATTTTAAAAACATTCACCAAGGATCATCTTTGTGAAGTTCGGTTAAAATTGACCAAGCGGTTTTTGAGAAGAAGATTACAATTTTTAAAGATTTTCTCGATATATAAGTCTATGTTAAACATGTGACCCTGAGTGGGGCAAAACCTGACCCATGATTACCATTTGAACAAGCTTGGTAGAGGACCATAAGCTTATAGTAAATGCAAAATGGCTCTTGTAGTTTCAGAGAAGATGTCTTTAAGATGTCTTTAAGTATTTCCCTTTATAAGTCTATGTAAAACATGTGACCCAAGTGGCGGGGTCAAATGTGACCTCAGGGTCATCATTTTAACAAACTTGGCATAGCAAATGCAAAATATTAAATCTATGGCTCTTGCAGTTTAAAAGAAAAAGTTTTTTTCCGTTTTTGTCCCTTCCCTATATAAGTCTATGTAAAAATGCAACCCTCGGTAGGGGCCAAATGTGACTCCTGAGTCATCATTTGAACAAACTTGGTTAATGACCTTAAGCTTATAGAAACAGCAAATTATTAAACCTCTGGCTCTTTTAGTTGCGAAGAAGAAGAATTTTAAAATTGTTCCTATATAAGTCTATGCAAAGAAGAAATATAAAAAGATCGAACAGGGAAATTAGCATTCAAGGAGGACAGTCAACCACAAAACACAGAAACAAACACGCAAACAGACAAACAAGAAGGCAAAAGTAACAATAAATGCAAACGACATCACAAACAAAAAAGGGTTGACAATAGGGCTACCGCCTTGGAACGGTCAAAACATGTGAACCCTGGGGCGGGACCAAATGTGATCCCAGGGTCACCATTTGAAAAAGCTTGGAAGAGGACCATAAGCTTATAGTAAATGCAAAATATTAAACCTCTGGCTCTCATAGTTTCAGAGAAGAAAATGTTTAATTGTTTTCCCTATGTAAGTCTATGTAAAACATGTGACCACTGAGGCGGGGCCAAATATGATCCCAGGGTTAACAAACTTGATAGAGGACCATCAGGTGATGCTACATGTAATACATGAGAGCTCTGTGCCTTGTGGTGTCAGAGAAGAAGATTTTTTAATTCTTTCTACATAAGTTATGAATAACATGCAAAATCTCCATGTACACAATTTGGAACATCGGGGCACGACCATAATTTACCCCCGGGACTTTATTTGTACAAAAGTAAGTCTAGGCATTGAAGATCATTTTAAAAGAAAAAAAAAATTGGAATCCGTCTAGTGGTTTTTACAAAGAAGATTTGTTAAGTGCTTGACCATGTACGGTAATGGTGGGTATCTTGGATGTCGCAATGCCCTAATTTGTACAAATTTGAAAGGCATTGACCTCAGTATCATCTACGTGGAATTTGGTCAGAACTGACCTAGCGGTTTCTGAGGAGTTGTCGTTTGAAGCAAACGTTAACGGCGGACGGACGGACGACGGACGAAGGATTACACCAAACTGATGTATAAAAACTATCCGTAATATGTTTGATCTAGTTCCCTTAGATACACAATTTGTTTTTATAGGGTTACACGTTGCTTGACAAACTGACTCAATTGCGAAAATATAAGTTAATCCGTTCTTATCACTTTGGTGAAGTGTTATTTACCATATTTTGGCCTTTCCATTTAACTTGTATTCACATTCTTTCTCGACAGCTTTTGTGTTATTTTCTATTTAATTACTTCTATTTAATTACTTCATTTTTACTTCACTTTGTTTCATTGATGTGCCATAACTATGTGTCGTAACTTACGTCCGTTCGCGTTTATTGACCCAATGTGGGATTTGGCCTCCTCCATTACATCTTCGTTCATAATGTCAACCATTTCATTTTTCCAGAACGAAGTGGAACGCGAGAAAGTCATTATATTGATTTGGTCACCATCATTCAGCTGTTCCAGGATGGACATCATGGCCTGCTTCAGCTGGAATATATCATAATTGAAATAAATTAATTGTATTATTAATTAGAGCGTTATAGATATTTTGGAGCGCACTAATGTAAGTATATTATTAGAGGGGGCAACATATATGTGTAAGAATTGACTAAAACAACAAAGAAATATGTAAAAAAATAAATTAAAAAAAAGAGTTTCAAGTGTGGGGGGAAGCGGGGGAGAGGCGGCGGGCTGGGGGTGGGGGCGGGGAAGGTTGCAACATATATGTGTAAGAATTTACTAAAACAACACAGAAATATGTAAAAAAAATAATAGTTTCAAGTGGGGGTGGGGTGGGGCGTGGAGCGGGGGTGAGAGGCGGGAGTGGGTTGGGAGTGGGGGAGGGGGCGACATGTGTCAGAATTGACTAAAGCAACACAGAAATATGTAAAAAAATAAATAGTTTCAAGTGGGGGTGGGGCGTTGGAGCGGGGGAGAGAGGTGGGAGTGGGTTGTGGGGGGTTGAGGGGAGATATATTTGTAAGAATTGACAACAACAACAAAGAAATATGTAAAAAAAATAAAAAAAATCAAGTCGGTCGTGGGGGGGGGGGGGGAGGGGTGGTGAGAGGCGGGAGTAGGTTGGGAGTGGGCAACATATATATGTGTCAGAATTGACTAAAGCAACACAGAAATATGTAAAAAAAAAAAAAAAGTTTCAAGTGGGGGTGGGGTGGGGGGTGGAGCGGGGGTGAGAGGCGGAAGTGGGTTGTGGGTTGTGTGGGGGGAGGGGGCATACATGTATGTGTAAGAATTGACAACAACAACAAAGAACAAAGAAATATGTAAAAAAAATATATAAAAAAAAAATCAAGTCGGTCGGGGGGTAGGGGGAGGGGGGACGGAATGAGAGGCGGGGGAGGGGTTGCAACATATATGTGTAAGAATTGACTAAAACAACACAGAAATAAGTAAAAAAAAAAAAATAGATTTTCAAGTGGGGATGGGGTGTGGGGGTGGAGCGGGAGTGAGAGGCGGGAGTGGATTTGGGTGGGGTGGGGGTGGGGGTGGGGGTGGGGGAACATATATGTGTTAGAATTGACTAAAACAACAAAGAAATTTGTAAAAAAAAAAAAAAAAGTTTCAAGTCGGGGGGTAGGGGTTGAGAGGCGGGGGGGGGGGGGGGGGGGGCAGGGGGTGTTGCAATATATATGTGTAAGAATTGACTAAAACAACACAGAAATATGTAAAAAAAATAAAAATAAAAAAGGTGTGGAGGGGTATTGGGTGGTGGGGGTGGGTGGGGGTAGGGAGCCCATGCCCCAATATGGGTGAAGTAATAAGATGCATAATGCTATGACAAATCTCAAACCAAAATTATAGATATATAAATGCTTACATGCAAACCTAGATCTGCCTTTATTGCACATTTTATGGGCCATCACAATTTGGCTTCCATGGGAGCCCAGAATTTGCAGAAGACAAAATTACTTATCCAACCCTTTACAACATACTATACGGAAACCAATTCCAAAATTTAGTTCAGCTAGGACAAGAAATGTAAGAGATATAGACCTGTAAACACAGCTTACACGCAAAATTTGATGTGAAACAGACATATTTTAAGGGCTATCAGAATTTGGGTTCCATGGGAGCCCAGGTGTTACGGGAACCAAAATTGCTTATGCAACCCTTAAGATAATGCTATAAGGAAGCCCATGGCCAAATTTGGTTGTGCTAGGGTAAGAATTGTAAGAGACATAGACCTGTAAACACAGCTTACACGCAAAATTTGATGTGAAACAAGACATATTTTAAGGGCTATCATAATTTGGGTTCCATGGGAGCCCATGGCCAAATTTGGTTGTGCTAGGATAAGAAATGTAAGAGATATAGACTTGTAAACACAGCTTACACGCAAACCTTAATGTGGGACGCCGACGCCGACGCCAACGCCAACGCCGACGCCGACGCCGACCCCGGGGTGATTACATAAGCTCTCTTATTCTTCGAATAGTCGAGCTAAAAACAGCGTATATGATGATTTCCTTTTTGTTTATGGCACGTACATGTCCATCATGGTTTTGTCACTTTGTGTAATATAGCTGCAGTGATATTCGTACGTACATGTGCGACTGGTAGATTGCTTTATATAAGATATAGTTCAAAGCCACGTCACAGTCGTGCTTTAAGAGGAGTCCAATGGACAGGGCATCGACCAGCATGGCGTGTTCAGTCAAGTACACGGAAATTAGGTTTATAAATTTAATTAGTGTGCAAGTGATTTCCATATGTCACAGATACATGAACCACTCTATGGGTTTGTCCGAGTGACCGCTACATTAAGGCAGTATGGGTGAGTTATGGTTTATTTTATTCTTTATTTGTTGTAAAATATTGACAGTTTAAGTTGTTGTTCTGAAGTAAATATCTAACGTAAGAAAGCTAGATAGTTTAGAAGGATATTGGCGTTGTGAACGCCAGTATATATAAGCAACATACTGTCTGGTTGTTAGATTATTATGGTATATATTTAAGTTATTCTCATAATGCCATTTGAATTGTAGTTAAATGGCATTTTCGTTCCAGACATTGATCCACTTGTATCCAGGATAAACAGAACGTCATTTGGAATGGGCTTCAAACCCTCAGGAGCGAAGAAGTGTACAAAATAGCCGTTCACAACCTATGACAACAACTTCAATCAGTTCATATTGGTAGTATACAAATTAATAGAATATAGCGGACTTTACGTAAGTATATGATACAGATATATGATATTATATAGGGCTAGAGGACGTAACATAACGACACAAGAGGGCCAAGATGGCCCTGAATCGATCACCTGAGGATCTTCGCAATCATGAAAAGATTGTCCCTTCGCAAAAAGTTCAAAATCTCTTTATACATACTTTAGACCATAGGGTGCAGCCACCGTTGACCACAGTGACTTCAAATGAGCAAACTTGATAGTTCAGGTATTAGCGCTCATTAATACTGTGGTACCTCCAGTGGCATTAGAACCCACGGCCCTAGGTTCCCAGTGTACAAGAAGTAATTCAAATATTATTTCAATGGTTGCCAACTTGGATGTCACATTAACCTAATTTTAACAATTTTAATACCATTCACCTAAGAATCCATGTGCAGTTTGGTCAAAATTAACCACACGGTTTCTGAGAAACAGTTGTTTTTTGAAAGATGTTCCCTATATGTAAAACATACAAAATCTTTATATACTAAATTTAGAAAGGATTAAAAACAGAAAAAACGCACCCAAACAAGAAAGAATAATAAAAAAGAAGAATTAAAAAAAAAGGAAAACAAGTACCTTCAGTGGCAATTGAATCCATGGCCCTAGGTTCCAGGTGTACAAGAAGTAATTCAAATATATTTCTATGGCAGCCTTGGATGTCGCGTTTACTTTATTTTAACAAATTGAAAAACATTCACCTAAGGATCATCCATGTGAAGATTTGTTTGTTTTTTAAGAGTATCCCTATATAACCCCTATGAAACATATGACCCCTAGGGCAGGGCCAAATATGACTCCAGGATCACCATTTGAACTCTCTTGGTAGAGGACCATAAGCTTATAGTAAATACGAAATATTAAACCTCTGGCTCTTGTAGTTTCAGTAGAATATTTGTTGAGTATTTCCTATACAAGTCTATGTAAAACATGTGACTCCTGGGGGAGCCAAATGTGACTCAAAGGTCACCATTTTAACAAGCTTGGTAAAGGAGGAACATAAGCTAAATATTAAACCTCTAGCTCTTGTGGTTTCAAAGAAGATTTTTTTTAATTTCCTTATATAAGTCTATTAAACATGCAAAATCTTTACATACAAACTTTAGAAAAAAGAAAACACGCATCCTCTGACTTGTAGTTTCAGAGAAGAAAGATTGTTTAAGTTTTTTCCTATACAAGTATATGTAAAACTGTGACTCCTTGGCGGGGCCAAATTTGAGAGAGCTATGTGCCTTGTGGTTTCAGAGAAAAAGTGTTTTTACATTTTTCCTATATGTCTGAAAAACATGCAAAATCTCCAAAAAAAATTGTTGGACCCCCAGGGCACGGCCATTTTTAATCCGGGTGACTTTATTTCAACGAAATTGATAACCTAGGTGTTGATGATCATTTTAAAAGAAAAACTGTCGAAACCTGTATGGCGGTTCTTGAGAAGAATTGTTTTTAAAGTTTCGAATATATATATGTCAATGTCGGCCACCTTGGATGTCGCGCAGACCTAATTTTAACAAATCGAAAAAGCATTCATCTAAAGATCATCCATGTGAAGTTTGGTCAAAATTGGCAAAGAGGTTTGTGATGAGAAGTCGTTTGACGTTTCTAACGACGGACAAACAGACGACGGACGGACGCCGTACGACGGACGAAGAATGACGAAGAGTGAATCCAATAGATCACATTGCGCCTTCGGCTAGGATGATCTAATACGCTCAGGTGATCTAATAATAAAGAGTACTTTGGCATACTTTGCATTTAGTTTTAGTAGCATTAATTTCATTTACAGTGTGATTAGCGAGCGTAACTGATGTCACTTATAGCGAGTATTGGCGAGCTCCTTCATATTAGTCTTGTTTTTTACTCTCATATTGACCGACTTACGGTTCGTATTAGCCGAGTTGGAGCGATATTAAGAACAGCTCCTGCATCATTTGTACTCCTGCAACATGCTGTATGTTCGTTTTTTAAATTTGCATTTACATTACTTATGTCACTTTGAAACAAAAACAATCTTACTTCTTACGTGTTTGGAACAACGCTTTTTACTGTACATGTATGTTAATATATTACCAATACTTCTCCCGCATCCTTTTGTCTTTCTACGTCATACTGTACCACAAACTGTCCGGCCATTCCATTGGATGATTGAGTCGTCTGCTGTTCAATGCTAGGAACATACTTTATATTGGCGGAGTTAGAAGTGGGCCGAGATATAACTGCGATCGAGTTTAGCTCTGTATACCAAAACAAATATAATATTATAATATAAATCAATAGACTCGATTAAATGTATTGTTTCAATAATAGAAATTTTAGTCGTAGGTATACTAGGCCTGCAAGTTAAAATGTTTTCCAATTTTTTAGTTTTTTGTTTTTTTCAAAATGGATGACTTGTTCAAGATTATCTAGCGATTTCTTCCTAGTAAAGACTAGTAGTGTTACTTTTACTGGTGCTTTGGGATGAATCAGCCCAATATATATGACTTTGAGGTAGAATACCACTTAAGCCGGTGCTAGGGGGCGTGAGAGGTGTTGCTTCTTACATTACCTGTCATGAACAGATTCAACCAAACCGAATCTGCAACTTTTTTTTCCTGGTTGTGTTCGTTGCTTCCAAATGATCTCCCTCATCGGTATTGACTATTTATATTTCTTGGTCCCGTGGTGTACAGTATTAATATCTAAATATTTAATCATAAAATGGACACTTGAAACTTTCCTGAGTTTCTTTTGTTTTAGTTTTTCTTAATGTAATATAATACTAATGCAGCTTGTATATACCTATCAAGTCCGAGCCAATGTCGTTACGTAATGGCGGTACACTAAGGGAAGTTATCTCCCGTGATTCCAAAATGGCGACCGTGACATCCATGTCTTCAACGGGCTGACCAGGATCAATGTAAATCACCTGTGACAAGTAACAAACATTATGTAGTTATGGGTTAAAATAAAACATAATTTGGTGTAGGAACATTAATTATGCTTCATTTTATTTGTGCATGTTCAAGTCACCTTAAATTAAAACAAGATCTCTACATTAGCAACGATGGGAATTTCAGACTAAATGCCAGTGCGTTCTACGTTCTTCATGTACATATATGAAGTGTCAACCCTATGTACATGTGTACCTGTTCGTAACGACCATGTTTTCGTTTGAGTAGTTCCTGGTAAGTCAAATTGAATGACACCTTGCTCTGAGGTGAGACTGTAATGGCAAGGTTAAATCTATTTGTCTCCCTGTGCCTGAAAAAAAGGGTTATACATGCTAAAAGTACGATGGGTAATGTGTTTAACATTACTTTTAAATGTTGAACCCAATAAAGCCATATAAAGGAGCATACTTTGAAATTTGTTAGTATTTATATGAGTTGAACCGCGTTATGATGTTGCGGTACAAAATTCACCTAGCATCGGAAGGTTTTATGTTCGAATATATCAAACAATGTAATAACAATGTGTAAACGTTTTAACACACATATTACTTAAAGGGACACACGGCAGTCTTGAAGTATTTGATCCAGAACTGAAAATTGCGTCTTGGTTTATTTATCCAGTATCATTTTAACTTTAAACCTGCTTGCATATAATTAAATATTGTTCTGTGAGTTTTCATGTTTTCGTCTTATTCTACCCATAGGTTTAAATATATTATTGGTGCAATTTAATCAACAGTTAGTAATTTGCAAACACAATTTCCTTTAGAATATTACTTTAATTAATATCAATGACTGAATAATTGTAATTTATATAGAAAAATTAACGGGACGCCGTGAGTTTCTAAAAATTCAAGATTGCCGTGTGTTCCTTTAATATGTAGGCGGATTACCACTGCTTCTAATTAAAGAAGGTCAATAAATAATAATGTATATGTTTTCTACTTACTGTGTTCCAATATAGCCCGCACTTTCTCCTCTCTGTTGAGCTGCTTCATACTGCTGTTTGGCCTCTGCCTTTTCTTTAATTTCGCCGAGGATAATCTTTCCATCCACCTCCCTATTATACATACAAAATAAGCTGGCACTACAAATGGAAGCTATTATGATTTAACTGAATCTTTATTTAACGGCATGACGGCACATAGGTTATTTCGAGTTGTCCTAAGGATAGATGAAAGATATATTACATAGACATCCGGAAACCCTGCCCTACTCTTACTATCGATAGATTGCTATTATTCATTAACGTGCTCGAAGGATAGAACCCGGAACACGGGACCGACCGGTTTACGACCCCATCCGATAGACGAGGTATGAGTAAACGCATTCGTGTATGAATACTAGTAGTTTAACAAGTAACACTTTCTCGGGCTATGAACTTTCTCGAACTATTTTCAAATCGCGGTATTTTTCACACAAAAACAAATCTGAAAAGAAAAACTAAATCTACGGCTGAAAGGCACACACACCTGAACAATTCCTTATGTTGAAGCCCTACCAGTGACTAGAGTTTGAAGCTTATCAGCAAGAAATAGAAGACGATGCCAGCCCTACCACTGGCACCATGTAAACTCAGAGCAAATACAGATACCACGGATAGGACTAGATCAGGGAGCATCGGAGTATAACCCTTTAAAAAGAAGGACATTTTGGAAATGTATAAACAATTTAGGTGGCTGGTGTTTTATCAAGGCGAGACATAATGCGTGAATGTGTGGAGCGAAGTTTGCATTATGTTTTAGAACGTTTTGTTTGTCAGCCAACTATGTTAACATGGATATATGATAGTTACGCTATGCTGAACATAAACAAATTCATCAATAATGGCAACACATTTGAAATGTTTATGTTCGTTTGATATTCAAAATAGTTCACCATATATTTTTAAATTATTATGATTACGTTACCTTCCAATTGCTTCACACATAATTTGTACAGTTCGATTCAATATAATTTCTACTTTGCTGGTTTAAATCATTCATTTGTCTTACATAGTACTGAAATGCAGTGGCACTCTTTAGAAGGATTTGACCTGTAAACTCAGGTCTGCTTGCTGCTGTGACAGTCTTGACACACGTCACTCAAGTCTACCCCTTTTGGGACTTATATTATATAATAAATATTAATTCATATGAACTTTAAGTAAATATTTTCTTCACTTGTTTGACTGTGGTACATGCTAAATTTCCTGTTCGACTTTTATATCTCCTTTCTTTTTTTTTGGGGGGGGGGGGGGTGGGGGTGGGGCGCGGGTACACTGTGATTGAATATGTGTACAACTGCTAGCAATAGGAAAACCATATTATTAGCATTTATGATTTAAAGAAGAAAAAAAGCCGTATAGTTGTGTATATCGGGCCAAATAGTTTCAAACCTGTTTCTGCTCAATTCAAGAAAGGCGAATCTAAAAACATCTTTTCGAAACCACCAGCTATATCAACGCAGGATTTAATCATCCCAGCCCAAACTAGTATATGTAAAATATTCAACATCGATTAACAAAGCTTAAGATTTTGTATTTGTTTAAACGTTTGTAAGGGTGTGTCGAAATCTTTCAAAATGTAATCACACTCGTTCGTCTTCGCATACTTCTGAATTAGTCTATATCATCTGCGACGCTTGCTTGTTTTCAAGATAAACGTTTAGAACAGACCTCTGACTGAGACAGGAACACCTGCTATCGAGGATATACAGAAAGGCAGAAAGACAATAAATTTATATATAAACAAAGAGGGAAACTTCATCATTTATCAACGAACTAAATGCGGATGGTCAAAAATAATAAAAACAAATACGGTCACGTGGTTCCAGTATCAAATTTGTTTCTGCACAACTGGTCAAGACGTTTGTATTTACAATCAAGCGTCGAAGATGATCAAGACTACCTCTGAATATCCTGCTTTCACCAATGTTGATATAAAATCATAATTCGAATTAGAACCGAAAGGAATACATAATAGTGAAGGTAGATCTATACTACGTATAAAAGACAGACAACTTATCCAAAAGGGCTTTGAAGAGACCGATGGTTTAGAGACGGCTTCGACAACAGTATGAACAGTTGAACATTATAAACTGAAGGTAACATATGGCTATATTTCAGTTTTCAATCCTCATATGAAACTGTTCAAAGCATATTATAATGGTTGGATTGATACCCATCACTAGTTCCTTTAACAAAAGGAATGGAAACGAAATATATGTTATCATTTTATATTTTGGGGCGGTGCTATCATCATAATGAAAACATTGATTTGTTGAAGAAAAAATAATTTAATCTTACAATGTTAGATTTTTTATATATGATTCATTCGGAAGAGTGACGTCGAATACAGCTTCACGTGACTTTGTATCCGGGTTCTTCACGCGACTGGTTATCTTGGTAGTGGCAAAACGGTACTTGATGTCTGAGTAGATATGCATGGAATAAATCTCGGGCTTCTGAAAAAAGTAAATCAGACAATGGAATAAGTGTTCCGATAGGTTTGTTTTCATGTCCATGTTTGCTCCTACACGGAAACCGCATTCAAGCCAATTCCGGATATAAAATAATAGACAAAACCCGTTGAGGATATAATTTCAAAAATGTGCTAAAGATGAGAGAAGTGGATAGAGGATATTGAGATATAATGGCTCCTGGTTGTATCCCGGCTACGGAATCTATAGCAGTGCTATTTAAATTTGACTTTTCTTGCACTCAGTTTTAAGATGAAGAAGACAGTTTAAGTAGACCTACAATTTTACTAAACTACAAAATAACAATTAAGAAAAAAACACATGGACAAATAGAACATAACTCCGTCTTAACGAGTAAGCTACTGAAATATATTTGGAAAAAATAATTTCTTACGTTTCGCTTTTTTGTTTGTTGACTGAAGAAGAGTCATGCATTTAAACATATTCGGCATTTGAAGAAAACTTAAAAAGATATTTCTGTTATAACATCAAACAGAGCTTTACATTACATAAACAGCATGGACGATATTTGTATAGTGTAAACATATGCTTACGATTGCTGTAGTGTTTACATTTTCTAAACAGTTTTATCCCTTTGTATCTATAAGTAGGCCTACTCATAACTTAATGACAAAGAAGAATTGTCCTCAAGTTTCCGCTAATGAAGTGTTGAATGAAGTATTCATAACAAAATCCCACTTTTGTTCCGTCCCACATGATGGAAGATTTCAACTGCAAATGCTTCCGTCCTTCATGATTCCATTTGTAAATGCTTGAAATCGTGCCGTTATTGTGTTGATATGTTGCACGACCACTTAACAATTTTCCTGTCTCGTCTACTGCGACTTAATTTGTTTTTAAAATACTATTTCCGGTACTTGACCATGCACGTTTTCTAGCTTGACATTGTTTGAGGTAAAATGAATGTCTTATATAATTAGTATGCACTAGAGTACAACGGTGACACATAATATATAAGTTTAGGACGACGTTTTAGGTACATAAGATTAAACATATGAACATTGATATAATCGTTTGAAGATATAAGAAATGCTAGGTAAGGATGTGATTTTCACAGCAAAAAAATAAATATTAAAAACAACCTTTTTTTTCATTATACAAACGCATTGCTTTAAACAAATTTAATGTTTAGCATTGCCCATTATGTCGTTGTTTAAAACACGATGGGTGCCTCATACCTTCAATACACAAAAACAGAATGGCGGAGATTACGCTGTACTTCGTTATGGAAACCGTTGATTGTTTCTTTCGTACCGCTTTTCTTCGCTTTCCATTGTGGGTACAAGTCTGACATAATAGTAAGTATTGTTGTTTGCCATGTTAAGATAATAAAACACCAACACGTTGATAAACGACGTTAATGTTTTATTTAAAAAAATCCGCCAAATTTGACCACGTTTAGAGCGTTCACGACATGAACTTAAACATAAGCGACTGCATGCGTCAATAATGAAAAAGAGGCACGTTACGGAAAAATTGACTAAATAAAACAAACCGTGTCTAACGCGGTTTGTTTTTTAATATAAGTAGATCTGGTTACAACTTTGAAATATGACAAATTAATTAGTTGTGTTCTGGACAAAAACTCGATGGGCTCACATTCCCTGCCTAACAAGTATATTCCCCCATCGCTTGACGGATAGGGTAAATATAATTTCCAGGCAGGGAATGTGAGCCAATGTTTTCTGTCACGAATCCAAATAACTAAAAACATGATGTTGATCTTTATATCAGTCGATAAACACTTAGCGTTTTGTAATTATTTAATCTGCTTAAAGACCTATAAAGAATAGACACAATGTAGAAAATACCACTCTATTTTATTCCATATTTATTCAACAAATACTGGGGGAAATAGAGTGGTATTGTCTATATTGTTTTAATTGCTTCCATTAGGAGGACATTATATACTTGAGATAAATAATACAATCGTCTTTTAAGATTTATTATACACAAATGACAACAGTTTTATTTGAGTAACCAGTTTCAGCATATTTATACAGAAATATTATTAAAATTTGTATAAGTTTCGCAGTTTAAAGAAACATAAATTATTAGCCGAGCCTTCTCTGACCTTACCAGCCCTTTTTTACGATTTTGATATTTCATCTTGCTGTGTAAGGTCGGAGGAATTAGGATTCCTATAGTAAAAACGAGGAGCTATTACAAAAGAAACAGTCATGTTCTTTCGACGGTGTCTGCGGTGTCGAGTCGAATACTTTAGCCTAACAAATCGATCAAGTAATGTTTAATATGCCAAGTTAGTTCTTTGAAGCCAGTGTTGGAAATTTAGTAGTGTTTAACTTCGTCTTAAAATAGTTGACCGTTAGAACTTTAATAGAAAAATATAACAAATAGTTTGTTTCAAGGACATAAAGGAGGTAAATAAATATACATATAATCGCTTTATATGCTTGAAATTTTAATTCAATGCATACTTACTTACATTTATTGACTAAAACCAAGAGGGAAGGGCCTCAATCGCGCGGGAGAGGAAACCCCTATGTTTTTACTATAGGAATTCCTCTGACCTTGCACAGCTAGATGAAACATCAAAATCGCAAAAAGGTCTGGTAAGGTCAGAGAAGGCTCGTTTTAATGAATAATATAAAACCAAACTTACTTTGTACACTGTTTCTTCCGCCTCCAGAACAGCTACAAACCCTAATAACAACAAAATACAAGCGGACACCATCTTGTGCCGTCGCATGCTTTTCTTCTGTCTCGTAAATACTATCCTTCCACTTCAAAATAGTTTAGCAAATGAAATGTTAATGAGCGTATACTGTTACAGGAAATCATTAGCGATTCGCTCAATGGCTGTTTATCTGCAGACCAGGGTCATTGCACGATTAGCGTAACAACGTCTTAGATCGTCGTCTGACCAGAATGAGTTACAACAGTGTAGTTTGCTCGCAGTTTGTTGTTGCTGTTTCTTATCCTGCACGTCTGCAGTGCAGTACCGTGTTATTGTATCCAGAAGTTATCTTAATCCGGGTTCAAGGATTACATGTAAACACTGATAATAGACGAAACGTTTCACAAAACTATGACGCTGAAATTGTTTTTAATTCATTTGATAGTTAATGGACTGATTGTCCCAATTATGAATTATGACGAATCGGAAGCGAGGAACAAAACGGAAAAAAAAACAATTCACCAAAGAAGGGGAAATCAGAAGTACTGTTAAATAAATGGAAAATGGTCTGGAACTATTATCCATCAAATATTTCAGTTATTTAACTACATTTAAAAAAAAATCATTTTGACCGTTCTGACTTTTTGGCAATAAGGCAAGAGTGCGCTCTCGATCTCATAAAATAGCAGTTATGTGAGAAACTCATTTTTAGGTTCAATCTCATCGCCATGGAGGCAGTTTATATGAATTCATTGCAAAACGAGTCTTTATTAGTGACAAAATCCTATACATGGAGCCTACTAGTATGTGAATTGATTTAAGTCTATTTTCGTAACGTTAACCAACTACGTAAAGACCCTACCGTCTATCAAAATGAAAGATAGATTCCAATAGGATAAATATCCTGTCAGGATGTATACTGAGCAAAAATAAAAAGTACCCCTTTTTCTTTCCCTTATTATATACACAGCAAAACAGGAAGAAGTAAATGATGTATATAGAATAATTAGATCGACCACCACCAATAACCCAAACAAAATAATTTTTTGAAAAGTTTAGTACACAAGGGAGTTATCGCCCTTTTTCTTAAACAATGCATTTTTGGTAATAACACATAAAATCTACAAACATTACCTCAATTTGTCCAAGATAATATTCTATATAGGATACTTTCGAAAAAAATCAAAGATAAACACAAAACCGATTGTGTAGGTAGCAGCATTTGAATATCAAAAATCATCAAATTACCTCCCTTTAAGGATTCCATAGCATCCATAAAAGAGCATTGCTTGGCAAACTTTGAAACTGTTTAAAGGAATATTTAGTACTCAGTGAAGTGTGCCTAAAAACATCAAACATGGTTTATTTAAAGCGCTGTTCAAGCTGTGCTACGCCCTCTAAAACTGGCCAGAGGGTACTTTTTTTTGGTGTGTATATATGCAAACAATGACAACGGCGTAGTGAGTTATAGCATTTTCAGCACCTATCAATCCTATAAAACTGAATAAGATAATAAATGTTAAGACAAAAAATACAATTGTTGGATTCTTTTTTTTACGAAATAGCGGTAATCAAATTATCAAAGTGATCTAATTGATGTATACAAACATGTATAAAATTGTGTGATTTTATATAAATACTCAGTATTCATTTTAAAAACAGTATTTTGTGCTTGCCCGGCAAGACTGGTATGTGCCTCTGAAGAAGTTCTACATATGGTAAACACCATTCCTATACATATGTAAATGTATTATTTCTAATTCCAGCCTCTGATAATAAAATGCCTAATTTCTGCGAAAAAAATCCGTTTTCTTTTAATGTCTGTTCAATACAATTGCTTGACAAAAGATGTACTCCATCTTTCAAATATTCCGTTCTTTGGTAAAATACCTTATCATCGGCGTATAATAACATAACATTTTAAACATACTCACATATAATCCTGGCAACGACTGTGTTACAAGTATTCATTCCACAAGGCTTTGTGCTTGGTCCAGTACTGTTTCTGCTGTTCATTATTGATTTGCCTCTTTATACTGGGGAAAGTGAATATGATTTATATGCAGACGATACAACCATACAAACGGCAGATAGAGATATAACTGTCATTGAAAATCGACTCCAAGCTAGAGTAAATGGTTTAAAAACGGGGTGCACTGATAACAAAATGCATATAAATGGAATAACACTTTTTCCAATGACCATAGGATCTAGATCGAAAATATTAAGTCACCCTAAACTTGAACTAACTCTTGATAACAACATAATACAAACAACTGAAGCACATAAACTGTCAGGAATACATATAGATCAAATGCTCAGTTGGGATAAACAAATAGACAGTGTATGTCAAAGCATCACACGTAAAATACCTCTTATGAAATTGCTATCGAAATATGTCAACAATGATAAGTTGAAACTGTACTTCAGTGCATATATACTGCCTTTGTTTGACTATGGATGTATCATTTGGGGTCGTTGTTCATCCCATAGTATCGATCGAATACTAAAACTTCAAAAACGAGCGGCCAGGCTTATTATCCTCCGAGTAGGATTTAATGCTCCATCTGAGTAAATGTTTATCTAACAAGATGACCAAGTGAGAACTCACCAAGGGAGAATCAAGAATAAATAAATTTACAAATTTATTTACAACAAGATGAATATATATACAAATGAATACAAATGACAAAGTAGAAATATCAACGTTTTAAATCATGTTTAAAATGAAGTGCACTACACGTTAGATTAAACTGTTCAGTTTTAATCAGACTAAATATATATGATATCTGTATTTATGATATATGTATGCTATATCCCATGCTATTTTATCTCTCAAAGCTATATCTAGCTGAGTCCTTCCGGTACAGTTCCCGGCACTAATACTTCACTTCCGCGTTATATTGCAATCCCGTCCTTAGCGGTTGCTATTCGTCCCGGTACCACACATACTTCCGGTGACGTAATTCACACGCGACGCCCACTCGCACGATTCTTTCCGGCGATGGACCAAGTCCAGGTATTACACATCCGGTGACGTTATCTGCGTAGCTATCTGCGTAAATAGGCCCTCTTGCCTAGCGTCTCCGTGGCTACCGTCTGGTCTGTCGCCCAAATAGCGAATGCTGTCGTTCCCGCGTCCTGTGACGGCGTTCCCAACCTACGACCCCGTAGACCACGCTCCCGACAATACGCTCTACATGCTCTACGCTCCTAGCGTATACGGCTACAAAATATATACCCAGTCTTACAATGTTATCACAACATGTATTGTATAATAGCACTAAGGTATCACCATACCTAATACTGATTGCAAAGCAATCTTTATTCAGAATGAATAAACCCGAATTCTAAACTTCTTCGACTAGACATTATGCTAAACTTTATAAAAACGTGTAAAACAATTACAGATGTAATTTATCGACAATGAGATCTCACATTTTCTAGATGTAACGCAAAACTTACAACATAATAATTCAACCATAGACTGAATGAATAATTGGTTTTACATCCCGTTAACACATTATATGCTATACTGGTACAGCGACCTCAGAGTGATTGAATAATAATGACAATATAAAAACCAACTTCAGAGAGATTTATACTGCACAATAAACAATAACCGTTTAAGCAATAACGTAATGACAGTTAGAAACCTCCGTAGAAAAAGTACATACCATCTGAATCGCGTATTCCATTTACTATCTGCAGAACAACTGGCATTATCAATCATATAAATATATGCCCCAATAATCTTCTCTGACAATAATTTGCTAAAATATTCTGACGTTTGAAACGTACAAGAATTAAAGACAATATCCTGCAAACTATCTATGTTTTTTACCGGCAGATATTTACTTCAGAACAACAATTTAAATATGACAATCATTTACAAGAAATAAAATAGATTCGACTTACCCCTTGCCGTTATGGTATTGGTCACTAACTACTCTGGATAATGGCTTGCGGTCCTGTGACAAGTTCTTACGATTTCGACACCCATATATATACAGTCCTTAAGCCCGGTACACACGGTAAGATTTATCTTATAAGATATGTCTTGTGAGACAAATTGCATCGTGTGTACAGGGGCTTAAGACACAATTTATGACCTGAAATATGTCTTCCAGAAATAGAACATGCTCTATTTCCATAAGACAAGATCAAAAGCACCGCCATCCTACCACACATGGTGACACTGTGGCCAAAGTGCACTGCGTTCCAGATTTGACATACATTTCGCAGAATAGGGGCTACATGCATTGTAGATTTGTACACGCGGGTATTTTAGTTCATACATAGCAACATGGCAAGAAACTGGACGAATGATAACATTGATGCATTGCTGGGATATTATGAGGGAAAGGAAGTTTTGTGGACAGTCGCGCACAAAGAATACCACAAGAAAGATGTATGACAAGGCGCTTTCATTCGTTTACATTCTGGAAAGATCCAGTATGCACTTATTTGGAGGTCACCAGAAAATCCCATAAAATTAATCTCAGCGTGTGTACAGGCAATCTCATAAAATAAATTGTATCAGATTTGTCTTATAAGATTTGTCCTATGAGATAATCTTACCGTGTGTACCAGGCTTTACACGGATACCTGGTGGAACACGCCATCCATGCAAATTTCATGTTATTCGGACTGCTCGGACTGCACGACTCTATCTTATATAAGAAATATATACATTTATGCGGCCCGCACTGGTAAACAACACTGGCAAATTTACTCATAATACACAGCTTGTAAAATCATAACTTTCTTAATAGTTGATGGATTTTGATGAAATCAACGCCAAAACAACTTATTCTTTATCAAATAGAATGAATCTAGTAAAAGAACATTCATTAGATATAGGCATCGATTAAAAGTGATGCGCTTGGCAAAAATCTATCAACTTTCTTATGAAAAATCAGGGGAAATGAGGCCCCGACAAACACAGTTAAAAACTCTAAGTAAGTTTGCACCCATTTTGTTACAGTTTAAAACCCTTAATTGGCTTCCAGTCCAAAAACGCGTTCAATACCATACATGTATTATGGTGTAGAAATCTCGAAATAATCAAACACCTGAATACATTGACAGCCTTCAACACCTCATGGACGACATTTAAGATATTCCACAAATGATACACTGCACGTTCCAAGATCTCACACAGCAGTTTATGATAATTTATGATAAAGCATTTCCAATATGCGGTCCACAGGAATGGAATAAACTTCCTCATGTAATACGACTTTCAAAATCATTAAGTTCATTTTAAACGTTACTGAAAACACATCTTATGTCCACATTTGCTATATAATTTCAAAAATATGTATACTATCAGTGTGGGTCTGGTACAGCATCAATGTTGTAACGACACAAAGTCTTAAACATTCATAAAAACTATATATTCTAAGTGCATATGTAAAGTTATAGACTTGCATACAAAGAGTACTTGTTGTATGTGTGATAGGGTCTAAATAGGTCAATACTACTATACAAACATAAACTAATATAAATACAATAAAACATCCATGTTTGACGGTTCAATGGATCAGCTTGTGTGTTTCGTCTGGGCGAGATAACATTGATTACATACTTAATATATTTTCGGTATATTGTTTTAAAAGAATGAATTCCTAATTGAAAACATCGTTGCATGACAGCTCATCAGATCATCTTGTACGTTGGGTCAACTGGGCTTGATTACAAGGAGGTTTATTTATAAAGAAATGTTATAAAACATATACTTAATTATACTTAGTTCAAATCTAGTATTTGGATAGTATGATTGTAAACCTGCATAGCCTGCATAGCCTGCTGTCTTAGGCTAAATTTCACATACACATACTAGTGTTAGGACTGGTGGTTTAACCAACACAGTAGAATGTGTATTGCTATTGAACAATGCTGACCCAGTTGAAAACATTTTTTAGGTATGATATTTCAATCAGAAAATATTTCTCAAGATCTCTTTCATATTTAATCAATATACCATCACTTTTAATTGTTACGATCATCTTACAGCAGTATGTATTGTGTTGTTTAAATGATTTCTTATATATGTTATTTGACAAGTTGATGACCGATGTATTACCTACGTCAATCAAAGTATATGCACGTGTACAATGTTCACTTTCTTGACAATGTGTACGTAATTTTTTAAGTTTTAAAATGTAATTATTAAAATTTTAATATTTACATTGTTAAAAACGTATACACTTGACGAGTTTTAAACATTATTTTTATATTGTAAACACATCACCTAAAGGTTGAATCATTCTTTGTCATTGATCTCAAATACCACCCTTTTAGAAAAATGATTAAGTTTCTAGACATAATTTATTCTTTTTGTACCATTGTTTTAATCATGTTTGTATATTCTATTTTGTCTGAGAATCATATGTTAGACTGGCTTGTAGCCAAATATGTTATCCTCTTGAAATAAAGATATTATTATTATTATTATTATTATTATTATTATTATTCAAGTAAATAATAATGGAGATTATAAGAATCCATCATGAGTATCCATGTGAGATAGGGAAATCTAACCCGAGGGTCGGCTGTGTGAAGCTGGCTGTGAGATCGTAGATCGTAGATCGACATTCAATATCGAGCTGGGTTTTCAATGTCGAGTTAGCTCTGAGATCGATATTCGGTTAAACTTATAAGAAGGTATACTGAATACAGAGCTGAGATTGAATTTCGTGCTGGCTCTGAGATCGATATTCGTTTTAAACGTACACCAAGGCATTATCAATGCAGAGCTGGGTTTGAATACAAAGATGGCTCTGAGATCGATACTCGGTTAAACTTATAAAAAGGCATACTGAATATAGAGATGGGTTTAAATTTCTAAATGTCTCTGAGATCGATATTCGTTGTAAAAGTACATGAAAAGCATTATGCATGCAGAGCTGGGTTTGAATAAAGAGATGGCTCTGAGATCGATATTCGTTATAAACATACAAAAAGTCATTTTGAATGCAGAGCTGGGTTTGAATTTCGAGCTGGCTCTGAGATCGATATTCGTTATAAACATACACTAAGGCATTATGAATGCAGAGTTGGGTTTGAATGCAGAGCTAGCTCTGAGATCGATTTTCGTTTTAAAGTTACACCGAGTCATTTTGAATGCAGAGATATATTTGAATACTGAGCTGGCTCTGAGATCGATATTCGTTTTAAACATACACAAAGTCATTTTGAATGCAGAGCTGGGTTGAATTTCGAGCTAACTCTGAGATCGATATTCGTTTTAAACGTATAACAAGGCATTTTGAATACAGAGCTGGGTTTGAATTTCAAGCTGACTCTGAGATCGATATTCGTTTTAAGCGTACACCAAGACATTATCAATGCAGATCTGGGTTTGAATACAAAGATGGCTCTGAGATCGATATTCGTTATAAACATACACTAAGGCATTATGAATGAAGATTTGGGTTTGAATGCAGAGCTGCTGTGAGATCGACATTCGTTTTAATCTTACACCGAGTCATTTTGAATGCAGAGCTAAGTTTGAATACTGAGCTGGCTCTGAGGCCGATATTCGTTTTAAACATACACAAAGTCATTTTGAATGCAGAGCTGGGTTTGCATTTCGACCTGGCTCTGAGATCGATATTCGTTTTAATCTTACACCGAGTCATTTTGAATGCAGAGCTATGTTTGAATACTGAGCTGGCTCTGAGGCCGATATTCGTTTTAAACATACACAAAGTCATTTTGAATGCAGAGCTGGGTTTGAATTTCGAGCTGGCTCTGAGATCGATATTCGTTTTAAACGTATAACAAGGCATTTTGAATACAGAGCTGGTTTGAATTTCGAGCTGGCTCTGAGATCGATATTCGATTTAAACATACACAAAGTCATTTTGAATGCAGAGCTGGGTTTGAATTTCGAGCTGGCTCTGAGATCGATATTCGTTTTAAAGGTGAACCAAGTCATTTTGAATGCAGAGCTGGGTTTGAATTTCGACCTGGCTCTGAAATCGATATTCGTTTTAATCTTACACCGAGTCATTTTGAATGCAGAGCTATGTTTGAATACTGCGCTGGCTCTGAGGCCGATATTCGTTTTAAACATACACAAAGTCATTTTGAATGCAGAGCTGGGTTTGAATTTCGAGCTGGCTCTGAGATCGATATTCGTTTTAAACGTATAACAAGACATTTTGAATACAGATCTGGGTTTAAATTTCGAGCTGGCTCTGAGATCGATATTCGATTTAAACATACACAAAGTCATTTTGAATGCAGAGCTGGGTTTGAATTTCGAGCTGGCTCTGAGATCGATATTCGTTTTAAACGTGAACCAAGTCATTTTGAATATCGAGCTGGGTTTGAATTTCGAGCTGGCTCTGAGATCGGTATTCGTTTTAAACGTATAACAAGCCATTTGCATATCGAGCTGGCTCTGAGATCGATATTCATTTTAAAAGTACAACACGGCATTTTGAATACAGAGCTGGGTTTAAATTTCGAGCTGGCTCTGAGATCGATATTCGTTATAAACATACACAAAGTCATTTTGAATGCAGAGATGGCTTTGAATTTCGAGCTGGCTCTGAGATCGATATTCGTTTTAAACGTGAACCAAGTCATTTTGAATATCGAGCTGAGTTTGAATTTCGAGCTGACTCTGAGATCGATATTCTTTTTAAACGTGAACCAAGTCATTTTGAATATCGAGCTGGGTTTGAATTTGGAGCTGGCTCTGAGATCGATATTCGTTTTAAACGGATAACAAGCCATTTTAAATACAAAGCTGGGTTTGAATTTCGAGCTGGCTCTGAGATCGATATTCGTTTTAAACATACACAAACTCATTTTGAATGCAGAGCTGGTTTTTAATTTCGAGCAGGCTCTGAAATCGATTTTCGTTTTAAACGTGAACCACGTCATTTTGAATATCGAACTGGGTTTGAATTTCGAGCTGGCTTTGAGATCGATATTCGTTTTAAACGTATAACAAAGCATTTTGAATACAGAGCTGGGTTTTAATTTCGAGCTGGCTCTGAGATCGATATTCGTTTTAAACATAAACAAAGTCATTTTGAATGCAGATCTGGCTTTGCATTTTGAGCATTTTAAACGTAAAACAAGGTATGTTAAATACAGAGCTGGTTTTTAATTTCGAGCTGGCTCTGAGATCGGGATTCGTTTTAAACGTATAACAAGCCATTTTGAATATCAAGCTGGGTTTGAATTTCGAGCTGCCTTTGAGATCGATATTCGTTTTAAGCATTTGGAATACAGAGCTGGGTTTGAATTTCGAGCTTGAGATTGTTCGATATTCGTTTTAAACATACACAAAGTCATTTTGAATGCAGAGCTGGCTTTGAATTGTGAGATGGCTCTGAGATCAATATTCGTTAAAAATATACAGTAAGGCATTATGAATGCAGAGTTGGGTTTGAATGCAGAGCTGGCTCTAAAATCGATTTTCGGTTTAAAGGATCACCTTTATCAGTATTTATTAACATTCACACTAGCGTTCGTTTAGGTCAGTGTGGCGGCTGTAAAAAGTCTCCCCGTGCTACGAATCAATAGTGCTATTTTTTACTGGTCCTTTGGGACCAACGAGCCCAATATAGGTGGCTTTGAAGTAGAATACCGCTTAAGCCGGTGCTAGGGGGCGTGAGAAGTGTTGCTTATTTCATTACTTCTCATGAACAGACTCAATAAAACCGAGTCTGCTGCTTTATTCTCTTAATTGTGTTTGTTGCTCTCAAAGGATCAACTTTATCAGTATTTATTAAACTAACACCGAGTCATTTTGAATGCGGAGCTGTGTTTGAATACTGCGCTGGCTCTGAGATCGATATTCGTTTGTAACGCATAACAAGCCTTTTGAATATCGAACTGGGTTTGAATTTCGAGCTAGCTCTGAGATCGATATTCGTTTTAAACGTATATAAAGGCATTTTGAATATAGAGCTGGGTTTGAAAATCAAACTGGCTCTGAGATCGATATTCGTTATAAACATACAATAGGTCACTTTGAATGCAGAGCTGGGTTTGAATTTCGAGCTGACTCTCAGATCGATATTCGTTATAAACATACAATAAGGCATTATGAATGCAGAGTTGGGTTTGAATGCAGAGCTGGCTCTGAGATCGATATTCGTTTTAAACTTACACCGAGTCATGTTGAATGCAGAGCTGGGTTGAATGCAGAGCTGGCTCTGAGATCGATATTCGTTTTAAACGTGAACCAAAAAAAAAAAAGGATGAAAATATCGGACAGGGAAAGCAGCATTCAAAGACGACAGTCAACCACAAAACACAAAAACAAACACGCAAACAGACAAACGAAAAGACAAAAGTAATAAAAAATGCAAACGACATCACAAACACAAAAGGGTTGACAATAGGGCTACCGCCTTGGAACGGTCAGTGGCAAAGTAGGCCACTGGGGGTTTTGAATATCGAGCTGGGTTTTAATTTCGAGCTGGCTCTGAGATCGTTATTCGTTTTGAATGTATAGCTAGCCATTTTGAATATCGAGCTGGGTTTGAATTTCGAGCTGGCTCTGAGATGGATATTCGTTTTCAACGTGAACCAAGTCATTTTAAATATCGAGCTGGGTTTGAATTTCGAGCTAGCTCTGAGATCGATATTCGTTTTAAACGTATAACAAGGCATTTTGAATACAGACCTGTGTTTGAATTTCGAGCTGGCTCTGAGATCGGTATTCGTTTTAAACATACACAAAGTCATTTTAAATGCAGACCTGAGTTTGAATTGAGATCGATATTCATTTTATCGAGCTGGGTTTGAATTTCGTGCTGGCTCTGAGATCGGTATTCGTTTTAAACTTATAACAAACCATTTTGAATATAGAGCTGGGTTTGAATCTCTGAGATCGGTATTCGTTGTAAACGTATAACAAACCATTTTGAATATCGAACTGGCTCTGAGATCGATATTCGTTTTAAACGTGAACCAAATCATTTTGAATATCGAGCTGGGTTTGAATTTTGAGCTGGCTCTGATATCGATATTCGTTTTAAACGTATAACGAGGCATTTTGAATACAGAGTTGCGTTTGAACTTCGAACTGGCTCTGAGATCGATATTCGTTTTAAACATACACAAAGTCATTTTGAATGCAGAGCTGGTATGGCAGTGTGAAGATGGCTGTGAGATCGTACCAAGGCATTATCAATGCAGAGCTGGGTTTGAACACAGAGATGGCTCTGAGATCGATATTCGTTATCAACATGCACAAAGTCATTTTGAATGCAGAACTGGGTTTGACTCCAGAGCTGGCTCTGGAATCAATATTCGTTTTAAACATGCACAAAGTATTTTTATTATATTCATTTAAACTGTAGAAGACGCCATTTTGAATATCGAGCTGGGTTTGAATTTCGAGCTGGGTTTGAATACAGAGATAGCTCTGAGATCGATATTCGTTATAAACATACACCAAGTAGTTTTGAATACAGAGCTGGCTTTTAATACGCCGTGCATGCGGTGAAGATAACAGGTGGTTAAGTGTTTGAAATGCATGTCTCGATTTATATATCCGGTATCATTTTTACTTTTAGCCTGGTCACATTTAAATAAATCAAATTTTAAGCATTCATCTTAAAACGAATACCGATCTCGGAGCCAGAAAGAAATTCAAACCCATCTCTGCATTCAAAATCACTTTGTGTATGTTTTAAACGAATATCGATCTCAGAGCCAGCTTGAAATTCAAATCCCACTCCGTATTTAAACTGCCTTGTTATACGTTTAAAACGAATACCGATCGGAAAGCCAGCTCGAAATTCAAACCCACCTCGATATTCAAAATGACTTGGTTCACGTTCAAAACGAATATCGATCTCACAGCCGGCTCGAAATTCAAAGCCAGCTCTGCATTCAAAATGACTTTGTGTATGTTTAAACTGAATATCGATTTCAGAGCCAGCTCGAAATTCAAACCCAGCTCTGTATTCAAAATGCCTTGTTATACGTTTAAAACGAATATCGATCACAGAGCCAGCTCTAAATTCAAACCCAGCTCGATATTCAAAATGACTTGGTTCACGTTTAAAATGAATGTCGATCTCAGAGCCAGTTCGAAATTCAGACCCAGCTCGATATTTAAAATGGTTTGTTATACGTTTAAAACGAATACCGATCTCAGAGATTCAAACACAGCTCGATATTCAAAATGACTTTGTTCACGTTTAAAACGAATATCGATCTCAGAGCCAGCTCGAAATTCAACCCAGCTCTGCATTCAAAATGCCTTTGTGTATGTTTAAAAGGAATATTGATCTCAGAGGCAGTTCCAAATTCAAACCCAGCTCTGTATTCAAAATGCCTTGTTATACGTTTCAAACAAATATCGAACTCAGACCCAGCTCGAAATTCAAACCCAGCTTTGCATTCAAAATGACTTTGTGTATGTTTAAAACGAATATCGATCTCAGAGCCAGCTCAGTATTCAAACATAGCTCTGCATTCAAAATGACTCGGTGTAAGTTTAAAACGGATATCGATCTCAGAGACAGCTCTGCATTTAAACCCAGCTCTGCATTCAAAATGACTTTTGGTATGTTTAAAACGAATATCGATCTCAGAGCCAGCTCGAAATTCAAACCCAGCTCTGTATTCAAAATTTCTTGTTATACGTTTAAAACGAATATCGATCTCAGAGCCAGCTCGAAATTCAAACCAGCTCTGCATTCAAAATGACTTTGTGTATGTTTAAAACGAATATCGATCTCTGAGCCAGCTCGAAATTCAAACCAAGCTCGATATTCTAAATGGCTTGTTATACGTTTAAAACTAATACCGATCTCAAAGCCAGATCGAAATTCAAACCCAGCTCGATATTCAAAATGGCTTGTTATACGTTTAAAACTAATATCGATCTCAGAGCCAGCTCGAAATTCAAACCCAGCTCTGTATTCAAAATGCCTTGTTATACGTTTAAAACGAATATCGATCTCAGAGCCAGCTCGAAATTCAAACCCAGCCCGATATTCAAAATGACTTGGTTCACGTTTAAAACGAATATCGATCTCAGAGCCAGCTCAGTATTTATACATAGCTCTTCATTCAAAATGACTCTGTGTAAGTTTAAAACGAATATCGATCTCAGAGCCAGCTCTGCATTCAAACCCAACTCTGCATTCATAATGCCTTAATGTATGTTTATAGCGAATATCGATCTCAGAGCCAGCTCGAAATTCAAACCCAGCTCTGTATTCAGTATGCCTTCTTATAAGTTTAACCGAATATCGATCTCAGAGCCATCTCTGTATTCAAACCCAGCTCTGCATTGATAATGCCTTCACACAGCTTCCCTTTTCAGTATTTATTTACATCTTATAGTGTTGTGTGGCAGCTGTAAAAATACGTCGCCCTGACTACGAATCAGTAATATTATTTATCGGTTCTTTGGGAGCATCACACATAATATTTGTTTCTCTAAAGAAGAATACCACTGAAGTTGATGATAGTATTATACAAATCGGATACAAGTATACTGATTTTCATGGCGTGTGGGGTAGGAATAAATATGTATACACATTCGATGTGATTACAATCAAACGTCCTTTGTAATAACGTATAAACGAAACGTCTTGGGGCCGAAAGGAGTTGCACCCTTCTACTGCTACCGGTATCTGGTCAACTTTAATTGTTGGTGCTAGGTGGCGTGAGAAGTGCTGGGGGCGTGAGAAGTGTTGCACCTTATATTACCTCTCATACTTACAGGCAATAAAACCGAGTATTCTATTCAATTTCTTCTCTTGTTTGTGTTCTTTCCTTCGATGGGATCCCCTTTTTAGTATTTATTGACATTCACACAAGCGTTCGCTCAATCAAGTGTGACGGTTGTACTACGAATCAGTAGTGCTGTTACTTATTAGTATACCTCATGCTAAATCCCCATAGACAACAATGCGTACTTTCTTACTAGCTTACGTGAGGGTGATAGTACAGGGTTATAGTAAATCGCAGGGTGAAAAAAAATCACATGCGCAGCTTTGATGCGCGTTGGTGTGCCTACTGTTTCGGTGACGTCATCAGGTCATTTGGGGGAAATTGCTATTTTTAACTCATCATAACTTCAAAGTACTTTACCGGTTTCGATAAACTACCACTCATTTCTTTATAGGCTTTAAGCTAGTAGGAGAAGCCCTCCTCTCCGCCCACCGCCCCCACCCCCACCCACCCAAGGGGGAATTTTGTACACCCTTTTTTTCTGAAAGCCCATTATTTGTAGAGCATTTTGGAACATGTGTGCCATCTGGCGACTGGGGCTTTATCGTGTTACTGGGTGTAGATTACGTTACCTATACAACAATAATTAATTTTGCTGCATTTTGAAGACTTAACATGTATGGAAGAAAGGGTTTGTATATAAAAGTGTCTTCATTATTCATGCCTATTATAATACAGAAGTTCGTTTCACTTACTTTTTAAACCTTGGATACCTGCATTACTAAACCTACGTTACCGTAATTTACGTTACCTTGTTTATTACGTTTATTAACGTAAGACATTAAGAACATTAATGATGTTTCATCCGAAAAGTATTCCAAACCTTACAGATATCACAGACATACCTTTCCATCATGTTAATAATGTTTGGTTCTTGTAATGTCCGTTACATTGTGTGTTTTTAAATAATTTTCTATTTTTCGCATGTTAAAAGAAATTAGAACGAATCATCCAATACACTATTAACGTTTTATTGCAACATTCCTTTAGACATAATTGATTGTAACAACTAATTTCGAACATTATATATTATATATGCTTTTTAAACTAAAATATTCGTTTCACTTAATGTTTATACCTTTGATACCTGCATTAATAAGCCTACGTTACCTTGTTGAATGAAGGTGTTTGGTTTAAGAAATTAAGAAAATAAGTATTTTATATCCGAAAATTATTTTAAACATCTTAGTTATAACAGACATACGTATCCATGATGTGAACAATGTTTGGTTCTTGTATTGTCCGTTACAATGTGTCTTTTTTAAAATAATTGATAATAGTTTTCCGTGAGTTACTAGAAATCTAGAAAATTCAGGCAATTAGCTTATACAGATGTTAATACAACATTATTTAAACATTATCGATGGCAGCAACAATGTTTGAACAGACTCGAAATTATGTCAAGCATATATGTATTACCTCATGTATTAAACGTTACATACGTTACCAGTTACGTTTGCATCATATTATTTAAATACCACATCTAAGTATCATATAAAAACATGGATATATATTTTTATTTTGCTTTATATATTGTTTATACTTAAGCAAACATTGAATGAAATTAAGTTTGTATATAATTTACACGACTCTTCCGTATTTCTTACGTTACCAAATTCAAACAAAAATAGCAAATTATATGCACAATTTTAACTGCTAATGTATTCATATATTAATCAAATGTAACAAATTAAGCAATTTCAACATATTCACAAAATGAATTGAACTTTACTTACGTTACTAACAAATATAAATGTATAGCTCTATAAGATAGCATGCATTTTCATGGAAATATATTACATCATTTGAATTCATAATTCCTCTATACATTGTCATCACTTTCTTCAAACTCAATATCAATCAGTTTTTTGGCTGCCATATCTTCCACCCATTATTGCTTCCTTCTTCAGTGTCAGGCTCTTTGAACATGTATGACGCAATATCACCAATAGTCCAGTCAAATTCAATAACTTTATCTTCTCTCATTTGTTTCTGCGTCTAGTTACTGTTGGTCAGTATGTTGACACAAAAGCACTTGACAGTGTGCATGTTTAAATGCATGATTATAGAAAATTGACACGGCGAAAAAAACTCTAGTTGTGGTATTGGAATGTTCGCGAAAACGTATTTAACATCCGTGTTTGCCATGTAAGCAGCACACTATCCTCTCCGTGATCTCCATATTTTTTTGGAAGATCATCCGAACATTCATGCTGCTGTTCGAGCAATCCAAATTGACAAAACTCTTTGTGCTTTTTAATCATCTTCAATGGGACAGCCTTGCCTCTCCCTACAAAGCCACTGGTTGTAACACAGCTTGTAAAGCAATGTAGTGTGGGTAGAAAAGAGCAATTATCAGATCCCTTAACCTCTACAATTTGTTTCACATTCAACATCGCCTTTTTTAATCATCCCAGTGCCAAACATGACATATGGTTGTATTGCTGAAACAAATTTTGAAAGCAGGATCAGTATGTCTGGGTCAGGAGAATGCACCACGATTGTTTCTGATGTTGATGAGGATTGATTCATTCTCATGCCGAGGACATTTATTCCCAAACAGAGTAGGTTTCATGACCTTGGAGGCTTGGTGCATATCTGTCTGTTTTCCACTGGCCGAAAATGCGATTAATGAATTGTGTCGTATCGTCGCGATTACTCATTTAACTCTTCTAATCAAAATAAATCTTCGTTTTCGGCTCTGATAACTGGAAAGTTGGGGTTTCACCTCGCTCTTGCACACAAACTACTTGATATATCTAGGGACGCAAGTGTCTATCACAAAGTCGACTCAAGATGCTTTGTCAAACATCATCTCTGCCAAATCGTCAAACGTACCAGGAACTGAGGGCTGATTGTGATGTGTTGCGTTACCGTCACACACATACACAGTATATTCAGTAGGTCGCTGTGTAGCTGGCTCAACTGATACTTCTAAGCAGTCGAGCAATTTGGTCTTGTCAGTTCTAACTGAATTGCTAGCAGCTGTTGCAAGGGACCGTGGTACTGAGCCTAGAGAATATGATAGCTTCAACTTAAGATCTTTATTCTTCAACCCCTCTCTATGCTGAAATACGGACGATCGGAGGTATAGCAGTTGTTTGCGCGAAGAAATAACTGATGCCATATTTGCCATCTGGAGAGTGGCCTCTAGCAGTTTTGCTCTACATTGACGTGTAATGCACCAGTGGTAATACTGGTATGCTGCATACTTTCTACTGAATCCAATGATGTTACCCTGAAAATTTGCATGTTGATTGATGGTTGATGAATAGTTATGTGACTTGTGGAAAAGAGACACTGAATCTCCTGTTTTGGAGAAGTTCATTTGACCCGGGGATGGGTTGTGTCAAGACTCAGGGTGTCATTAAATATACTGGAATGTGACTGTTCCAATGGTCTTACTCAAAGAACATTGGACAAAGGCGTTAGAGTGAAGATGAATGCATGTCAAGGTCATTTTCCGTTGTGTCTGTCTTTGATAAGAGTTAGTATTATTAGTATTGTGTTGTCCAAATACTAGAAAAGACTAACTTACATTGGATTGGGACAAAACATTATTATTCTTTGGGGTTTGTCTCAAAAGCAGTATACATTGTAACAATGGGAAGATGCCATAACTAGTAAAAAAAAACATTGTGAATATCGGATAAGCTCCCAGTAGTTCATTTTGCAATTACTATTTTTCTGATTTATGAGCCATTTTAAAATATTTATTTATTATCTATTTATTTTATTTTTAGACATTATATTTATTTATTTACTTATACTAATGAATTATATTACATTTTAAAAAAAAACAAGCATAGTTAAAAGTACAATACTAGCACCTTAATTCTCTAAAAGTCCAACATTACATGTAACTTTAAATGGTAACGCAATTTTCGTGTTTATTTTGCATATCGTATCATCTATATATACACACCCATTTTATCTATTTATTCGTTCTTTTATATATATATTCATTTAATAAATAACATTTTATTATTAAAATAGTCACTGTTTCAGTAAAGAACTAGAGCCTTTATTTCTGGAAGCATTCAATATGTATGACAACTAACTTTAACGGTAACGTAAATTTCGTCTTAATGTCACTTAACGTAAACTGCATTGTATTTTGGAAATTTGTTTTCTACGTTAGAATTTGTTTTTTAACATGTTTGATAAATAATATAAAATATACATACCGTTTTGTTGCATATAAACAATTTTTGAGTATTACATTTTCAAAACATGATAATGATAACGTATTTCAAATGGATGTCACACGCCCTTATGTCCCGACTCTCATTTGGCAAACATACTTAATTTATAGATAATGCATACCCTTTCAGGAAAATATATCATTCAAAATTCCCCCAGAGTGGGGATGGCCTCTTTTGGTAACTTACGGTCTAGTTATTATTAACTGTATTTATGATTTTTTGGTACGAAAATGGTGTAAAATATTTGCATTATGTTGAAAAGGCTGTCTAAATTAAACAATTGATAAATAGCATAAATATAGGTAGTATTAGTTGTGCACATGTTTTACTCATATTCAAATTTATTGAAGGTGTTTTGGAATTGTTATGGTAACGTAATTGTCAAGTGCGTTACACACAAACGCCTCTACGCTCAGATGGCATACACGTCTCATTTTGAAGCTTTTTGTATGAACTTGCAGAAAGTCATACCCTACAAAATATTCCCAGGGAATGGGGTGGGAAGGGGGGTCTTTAGCCAGCTCAAGTACTATTAGTTACGTTATTTCCAATACTTTTTTGAGGGAAAAAGCAAATCCGGCAAAATGAAATCTGTACTGAAAATGAACCTTATTTTGGCCCGAGCGGATTTCGATATAATAAAATAAATATCACATTCATGATAGGGTGATAGTAAAAATGTTAACCCATCGGGTTCGCCTCGAGCAATAACCATATCTACAGGGTGAAGAACATTCTTACTAGCACCCTCTCATGAATGTGATATTTATATACTGGTCCTTTGGGATCTTCGAGCCCTATCTGTGTTGCTTTCGTGTAGAATACCGCTGATGCCGGTATTATGAGGCGTGAAAGGTGTTCCACCTTAATACACCTCGGATGAACAGACTTAATAAAACCAAGTCTGATACTTTTTTCTCGTGTTGGTGTACGTTGCTTCTAAAGAATTCCCTATATATTATGTATTAACTTTCACACTACCGTTCGTGTTGTGCCGGGTGGTGGCTGTAAAACGTTGCCCTGATACAATTTTAGAAGTATTGTTATATACCGGTCCTTTGGGATCATCGAGTCCAATCTGTGTGGATAATTTAATTAACAGTTCGCCACTATGCTTTCCGTCTCCGTGGCTGAATGATTAACGACGTTGCGTTGTAAACCTTGGACTCTCACCGCTGCGAGTTCGAATCCCACTGGGAGCTCGACTTGTAAGTGAGGAAGTGTCGATTCTTACGGATGGCGGGAGTAGTACAGTAATGGTTCTACCCAGGAAAAGTGGGTGGTCTGCCTCTACCACAAACAAATCGACCGTCATATATAACCTTACATGTGCTGAAAATGACGTAAAACACCATACAAACAAACAAACAAACAAAAAGATGACCAGACAGAGTGTAGACATTATGATAACGTAGACTACCTAAAGCATGACAGGACGGTCCATATAGCGTTTGATGTTTGTCTACAATATTGTCTTGATGCGCCCTTAATGGTTTGTTCTGTTGTTGCTCTGGCTTCTGTAAAGTCAGGTCATTGAGTACTTGCTTTGTGGCTTTCTAGGGTTTTTATGTTTGTTTGTTTGTTTGTATGGTATTTTACGTCATTTTCAACACATGTATGACGGTCGTGTTTTTGTGGTGGACGCAGACCACCCACTTTTCCTCGGTAGAACAAGTACTGTACACCTCCCGTCATCCGTAAGTATCGACACTTCCTCACTTACAAGTCGAGGGTTTTTATGTATATAATCATGATCATCAGTGCGTCCTACTTATATTGTATATTGCTGCTGCCTGTATAGCTTGGCAGAGATTTATTTACACTGTCCCGTTTGTTTTTAAATGACAATATGGTAAATGTATGAGGTTTGTTGCACACTAGAACAGGGCTTAAAGACAAAAACAGCCTTTTTTGGCTAGCGACTGTTCCAAAGAAAATGTTAAAAGTCCAACAGGAAGAGTTGCGTTCACAGAATACAGTCACTCCAACAAGTATTACAATGCAAAGGTAAAATACAAAAAGTACATCAGAAAACATTCAGTAAAAAGGCACATCACAAACATATAAGGGTTGACAACAGGGGTGCACTATCATCAACCCATTTATGTTTGTGATGCAATATACTTTGCCTTTTATTTATCCTTGTAAACGTTGTTTCTTTTGATATGAGTTTTCGGTTGCCTGTGGTCCTCTAATGCCACATTCCCTGTTCGATTTTTATATCTACTTTTAAAACCAGTACTCTGTGTTGTGAGAGGTGTTGCAACTTACATACTCTCTTATTAACAGACTCAATAAACCAAACGTGTGTTCATCGCTTCCAATTAATCCCCATTTCAGTATCTTTTATTATTGACGATAGGTGTGCGAAAAAGAGAAAAATGGACTCAAATGTCAGAAAAATATTGTAATGACGTTAATACTTCGGAATTATTTCCACATTAACCATGTTAACAACTCATAGTTTTGTTTCAAAATATGTTTTCTCCAAGCAAGCACACGAGTAAGAAATGCTTCCCCAGTCAGTAAAGATGAACAGATATACCTGATTAGAAACATTTATAAATGCATCTGTACAGCAAGTAAAAATCAAAAATGTTTCATGTACTATAATTACTAAGGCTGCAATGTGACTTTCTGTTGAGGGTCCGTTGTGGGAAGTTCAGAGCTCCACGTGTTTGGAGATCACGTGACGCTGCTGTGTGATCAGGTGACCCCGCTCGGTGACGTAACTGGAAGATGCGCCCATTGTGTACCGGACGTGCTCAACGTAGCTGAGACAAAACAGCCATTCCAAGTCAATCAAGAGAATTCCCTGAAGTATTGACCCTGGACAGGTAGGAAACACCCTAAGTATGACAACTGTCGAATGTTATTTAAAGTGTTGTTTCTATCTATGTTTAAACCCCATTTAGTTCAATGTATAATTGTATGTAGACAAACAAAATACATTTAATCTTGTTAGCTCAAATAAAGCTGATCTCATTCATTTCATATTAAGTTATGCTACAACGGGAATTAGCGGATGTTAAAGTGTGAATGTTTTAGTAAGTCATTACTGAGGATTATGCATACCATTGGGATGACTAAATACACGAAACAATAAAACATATTTTTATACATGTAACTCGTACTTTATTTGTTTAACAGAATCAAGATAATGCCAATATTAAAAAAATATACATTTACAAGAATTGATTAGATTTATAACATAGTTACTATATGGAATAAAACAAACAACAACCTGAAAACGGGAAATGTAAAGAAAGGCGCTGTTTACATCCTTTTCTATCTACATCACTGGAAATTAATGCGTTTACTTTACAGGAAGCGACGTTCGTCATTTTATTTGTATTGCTTTTTGCATATAACATTACATTTAAGAAATAAAATTACTACGCAAATTTACAGCCCCAAGTATGGTGTGCGTCGATTTCTCATAAAAGGCACACACACGATTACCGGTGCAATAGTTGACCTTACAAGAACTCCGCCTAGACCATCATTGTATATTGACAAGATCGCCGGCTTACCTGCTTCCGAAGTTCTTTTGTGTTCGACCAATGCAAAAACATAAACATTCTATGATGACAAAAGAATTATGAGCTGCCTAGTATGTTGGAGAATAGGGCCGTACCAAGTTTTTTATGTTTAGCGTCACATTGGTTTCTCGAAAGCTACTTACCAGGCAGGAAAAAACAAAGCGTCGAAAAAAAAACAGATGTATTTTTCATCAATCTGTGGAATTTTTTGGTTGATAGTGTTCTGTGAAAGCTACACATCTTTTATGATAATCAATTAACGAGGTTACCATCATAGTAAAGTAAATGCATTAATTTCCATGGGTGGAATTCGTCTTTACATTAAATACTTCTCGTCAATCCATACTTAATTTTTGATAGAAGAACCAGTATGATTACTCACAGTATACACAACAAATTAAACTTACTTATTTACATATACATAAAGCGTTAAATAGACTGACTTACAATATAAGAAAGAAACAGACACTTCGTTACGTACATATACAAGTCATATTTATTGTTTATTAGGATATTGTGAAAGGTTACCCAAGTGTTTCCCCTGGCATGTGTGTATCATTTACGTAATTCTCGTCTTTGATACACCATTGCGTACACTTTTGATCACGCTTAAAATGATTACGTTAGTTCTTTCAATGACTCATTATTGTTTCATGAAATTCGTTGTTTTAAGAATTCAGCTGTAGCGTTAGTTCTGACATATGGCTGACATATGGCTGATTCTGTATTGTTGCAATTTGATTGATATATGAATTTCAGTGGAAGTATTTCTTCAGTCTCGTTAGAACACAATTCGGGTGTCAATGCTGTCCTCACTCATGTATCTGTCCTACACGGGTTTGTGAGGATAGGAAAGGTATTATAATGCATTCATGTTGTAAAACAGAGACTCCTTTTTGCGGAGTATCCAGCATTCGTTTCCACCGCTGACCAAACCGCTAGCTGGAACGGCAATCTTCTTCATAACCACTACGAACGGTTTTTGATTTTTAATTCTTAGCACTCCAAATACTTTATTTGCATTCGTACTTTTCTTAGCCCCATTTGATTTCTTTATCTTCACTTGAACCTGCTTTAGCAAAATGTCACCTGAAAAACAAGGTGAAAAACATCAGTTGTGTAAGATTTCTGCAGGCGATTTAATGAAGGCTTGAATCCGGGTCCTTCTGTCTTCCACTGGGCAACGCAAACCCCTAAGATCCAAGATCACCATTCTGTCAATGTATGCCATTAGTTAAATGGATAGGAGGATTAAGGGTATCAATTCAAATATGAATAATATAAAAGTAGTGTTTTTAGTAACTATGCCCAATACGAGGTCCCATGATCTGTTCGATTTAATTAATGTTAGGTCGGGAATTTGTTGATTCCTCTAGTTTTTGTTGTATAAACCATTAGTACTAATTCATTATGGCAATGTTTTACGGCTTTGCTCAATTCTTGTTTATCGATGTACACTTACAGTATCGACCTATATTTGCAACTTACAGCAATATAACCCTAATATGAATTAATATTTATGATTTAATAATAAAAACTAGCCGAGTCGTCAAGATTGTACAGACTAAACATGTTCATAAAGAAAATTAAACCGAAGATAACAAGTGGTACAATTCTATGCAAACAGTATGATGGCTTCCATTTGTATTTGCACACGTTTCCAGATTGATCGACGCTAGATATAATCCATTAAGACATTGCATACTAGTTTAATTACTGTCATACGCTTTAGCAATGAGTCTATTTTTCTCAATCTAATAAATTATAATGTGTAACCTATGTTGCGCTTCTGACCCCAGCATTCAACATTCTCCTTGCCTATCAATTGATTTTATATTTTACGAACAAATCAAAGAGTGTGTGCGCACCTTGACCCTCAATAACGAATCACAATTAATTTGGTGATTAATATTAAAAAAACGACACACAACAAAACAGGTATATCGATCTGAATGATAGAATAGGATTAAACTACAAATCAGAAGTGTTATTACTTATCGGGATTTATATTGAACAAACTGAGTCTGCTACTTTTCTCTCTCTTGTTTGTGTTCGTTTCTTCAAAGGGATCCCCTTTTCAGTATTTAAATATGTATGCGTCAACTGAGAGAAACCTGGTGGTGACCCGGTTACTGCCGTTGAGCAATAAATGACAAAATGATATAAAAGATATGACGCAAAAATGAAGTAATTAAATGAGTAATATGACACAAGAAGACCAAAGAGGGCGTATGGCTGTGTAAGTTATACTGATATAGAGTAGTTATATTGTTTTCAGAGACGTTTTTAGGTGTTTTCTTATACATATTCTACAAAAAAAGCCCGTTATCCTGCAACGGACGACGCGCTATCGCATACGCCATGTTTGCCTATAGCCAGTAGATCTAAAATGCTCAAAGGTGTCACCCTTCTATTAAGAATATTGCCACACAAATAATTTAAACATAGATGAAATTAACCCTTACCTAATACTCCATTACTCATCAGGTTATCACTCGTCAGACCTTTAACAAATATGCTGATATATTCGTCGTCGGCGTGACCCACATTAAGAGTAAACTCATCAAACACGAATACCGCCATGCCACTGTGTACAGTTTGCGTGTCTGTGCCTTCCGTCCGTACATACGTTCCATTTTGACTAAATGTGCGCCTGGAATTAAAGGAGGAACAAACATTCAACTATTAGCTACATACTTTGCTATTCTGGCTAAATGTATATAATTCATATACTTGATTCTCTGCGTGTTGTATTTATTACTAAATACAGTGTATTGCAGTCAATAAACACTCTCTGAGCAATATTGCAAACATTACTTAATCAAGCACTATTTTCTTTACAAATGTTCTGGCAATAATAGCTTCTTGTAATAACAGCAATATACATTGCGTATTTATCCGACTAATATGACAAACAAAAATGATTATATTGTATCTATACCCGAGTATGACAGATGTGCTGCCATTCACAGAAACTGTTAACTTGGTGATTCCTCCCAGACTGGTCCATTTTCCTTGCAGAACCTTTTCAAGTTGCATCTCAATTCTCACTCCTGCAAATAACATCACCACATAATCTACATTTTAAATATACCACAGGAAATTAATCGATGACGTGAACCACTTCGAAATTGATTACGTCATGCTAATTTTGTTAATGAAGCATATATGCGAGATTTCAATGGTTTAATACAATAGAAATTCGGACGCAGTTAAGTCAGTGATAGTGTCAATCAAAATGCAATGATGCTCAAGTAAGAGTTTCTTCAAAGTCGGCTGTCAATGAGACGGCACGTGTGTAGGGAGAAGTAAAATATGCTAGCGAGTTACGTAAACGTCATGGGAATTTAACTGGCATAATAATTAATTAATGAGCCATACGCCAAATAAAAAATAAATGCTGCTTCATGGTAAAGTAAACGCATTTATTTCCAGAGGTGTATTTACAATAATCCTCTACTTAATGATAACTGGTTCCAGTATGTGATAACTATACTCAACAAAAAAAGAAACTTCCGCAACTTTACCCATACATGTAGACACAATGAAAACATATGTTGTTTGGTCTTATATGTTAATACCTTTGTGAAAAGGCCAGCACTGTCATGAAAACAATTTACATTGAATCCAACTTGTATGCATAGTTATTCCCCTTGTTTTGGTTTAAACAGCATTTCCGAGTATTGTGGTTTAAACTTTGATTTAACACAGTTTTGTTCTATTGAAATAAACAGAAGATAACCTCAGCACAAAACAAAACAGAAAGTAAGCTGACCTGTTCACTCACTTTTGCGCCATACATCTTTCAAAAATGATTATTTTCAGATTACCTCCCTTTATAATACAAATATAGTGATTTCGCAATTTGAATAAAACATGTTTTAGCGGCAACACACAAACTCTGGTTTTTGATGATTATTAATATCAATCAGAATGGTCGAGTGATAAGTATAAAATGATGAAATTATATCTAGATTGGTGTACAAAGTGTAACAAAGTCAACCCTATGCAAATCACAGCTTAAAATGCGGAAGTTTCTTTTTTTGTTCAGTATATTTAGTGATACTGGTTCCGGTAAACATTTGCGGTATACGTGGTTCCTTCATCACCATTGTATGACATTCTATGCTTTTGTTTTTTATATTCATATGTATATGATCATCTTTTGTGTTATATTAATATTGCCTATTAATGCTGCCTCGTTTGTTAGAGAACAAAGCCTGGCGAGAACTTCTTTATTTATAATGTCCCGTTTTACTGAGATGAAAGTAGGGTAAGAGTGAGGTACCTGGTATAAAAAAAACAGCGACCGTTTTGCCAATGACCGTTTCAGGACGACAGTCGTATTGTCAATCCGTTTGTGGTTGTGATGTCACATGCCTTTCTTCTTGTTAACCTTGTAATTGTTTTTTGTTTTAACGTGTGAGTTTGGTTGACTATCCTCTGTGAAAGCTACATTTCATGTTTGAGTTGTATACCTGCTTGTATAGCTTAAGTATGCATGATAGTGTTTCCTGCTCAATACAGTGTATCCTGCTCAATACAGTGTGTCCTGCTCAATATAGTGTTTCCTGCTCAATACGTTGATATTTTAGCTAGCTGTGTTTGCGAATTGTGTTCAACTATTTATTCTGATGGATTCGTTTACAATCCAAATTCTTAAGATAGCGAAACTGGCTTATAACAAACACTTTAAAACTGTTTTTCGAGCAAACTAAATTACCTTTTTCGTCGTTTGCGTAGAGAAGGTACGTTGCCGGTGGTCCTTTGAGAGCATCGTCATACAAAGTAAAACACATAGGCTTCTCCACATTGGGGAATTGCACCTTCAAGGGATAACCACGAACTGTAAAAAGGAAATGACAGTAAGACATTTGGTCATACTACAACAATTCATTTTCCATAGGCCTACCTTATAGCTCTAAGCTCTGTACTGAGTTCCCTAATATAGGAAGCTATATGTTTTATTACTTGTTTTGAAAGACCTATCTTAGTTTTGTCAAAAAAACATACAGAAGCCATACGTTGAGTATGTTTTGAAAAAGCTGTATGGGTCGGATGGTGATGACCCACCTACTTGCATGTAGAAACATGAGGAAAATGTAAAATATACTTCTTTCTTTGATTATGCAACACATTATGAATACATTGCACAAATGTATGATTTAACCTTTATAAGTACTCTTCAAAAGTTGAATTTTAACTTTTTAGCAAGATTTTTTGGTTTGTTTACCTTGACAACCAATCAAAATTAAGAGATTCTGTGTAATAGTTCCGAATTTACCCTGGAACTTTTCCCTGCCCGCTGATTGGTTGGTAATTGGTGTAGTCTGATCATTTGATGAACAAAACCACGAAGTGTGTACAGTCAAATCCGCTCAAAAAAAAACCTTAAATAAAAATGCCACCTGCTTAAAGAGTCCACCGTTTCAGTTCCCAAATGTATTGCTCTAAATTAAAGTGCATCTGTGTTAAGATAACACCTGTGCTTAGCAAACGAGCTCAATTTGCACTTATTTTAGAATCGATTTTGAACAGTGGCGTCATGTTGGTAGCTATGGAAATCAATAGACCATTAATGCAATGATGACAATAAACCATTAATGCAATGACCACAATAAACCATTAATGCAATGACCACAGTAAACCATTAACGCAATGACCAGAATAAACCATTAAATTAATGCAATGACCAGAATAAACCATTAATGCAATGACCACAATAAACCAGTAATGCAATGACCACAATAAACCATTAAATTAATGCAAAGACCAAAATAAACCATTAATGCAATGACCACAATAAACCATTAATGCAATGACCACAATAAACCAGTAATCATCAATGACCACAATAAACCAGTAATCATCAATGACCACAATAAACCAGTAATGCAATGACCACAATAAACCATTAAAGCAATGACCACAATAAACCATTAAATTAATTCAATGACCAAAATAAACCATTAATGCAATGACCACAATAAACCAGTAATGCAATGACCACAATAAACCATTAAAGCAATGACCACAATAAACCATTAAATTAATTCAATGACCAGAATAAAAACCATTAATGCATTGACCACAATAAACCATTAATGCAATGACCACAATAAACCAGTAATCATCAATGACCACAATAAACCAGTAATCATCAATGACTACAATAAACCAGTAATGCAATGACCACAATAAACCATTAATGCAATGACCACAATAAACCAGTAATCATCAATGACCACAATAAACCAGTAATCATCAATGACCACAATAAACCAGTAATGCAATGACCACAATAAACCATTAATGCAATGACCACAATAAACCATTAAATTAATGCAATGACCACAATAAACCATTAATGCAACGACCACAATAAACCAGTAATCATCAATGACCACAATAAACCAGTAATCATCAATGACCACAATAAACCAGTTATCATCAATGACCACAATAAACCATTAATGCAATGACCACAATAAACCAGTAATCATCAATGACCACAATAAACCAGTAATCATCAATGACCACAATAAACCAGTAATGCAATGACCACAATAAACCAGTAATGCAATGACCACAATAAACCAGTAATCATCAATGACCACAATAAACCAGTAATCATCAATGACCACAATAAACCAGTAATCATCAATGACCACAATAAACCAGTAATGCAATGACCACAATAAACCAGTAATGCAATGACCACAATAAACCAGTAATCATCAATGACCACAATAAACCAGTAATCATCAATGACCACAATAAACCAGTAATGCAATGACCACAATAAACCAGTAATGCAATGACCAAAGTAAACCAGTAATCATCAATGACCACAATAAACCAGTAATCATCAATGACCACAATAAACCAGTAATCATCAATGACCACAATAAACCAGTAATGCAATGACCACAATACATAGTAAATATTGAGCTTGTGTTACACCCCTAAAAACAGAAGCAAGAGCGGAAGAAGATCAAATAAATTAAGAAAATCAGATGAAAGGTCGAACAATTTCGGAATAGAAAGAGCAATAAAAGACAAAACAAGTACATGTCAAATTATGTCGGAAAGCGGGAAAGAAAATCAACTTTTTTGAATAGCGGCAAAAATGACAAATGCTTTTGGAAATAGACATGAAGGTAATTTGACTCCGGAAGTAGAATAAAGGTAAAATAAAGATAAATAAGAATGAAATAAGGCCTAATGATTTCCGGAAGGAAAAGGAGGCTGTATTTTGAAGTTGGAAAGATGTATTTACTACGTCTGTAGCCAAGCCCTTATACGTTAATAGTAACGTTATACTAGAGTGTAGAGTTTATCTGAGCACATCCAACAAGACAAAGTTGGAGACTGGCACCAATCCAGTATGTTGTGTATGGAGACGGGCACCAATCCAGTATGTTGTGTATGGAGACGGGCACCAATCCAGTATGTTGTGTATGGAGACTGGCACCAATCCAGTATGTTGTGTGTGTGGAGACTGGCACCAATCCAGTATGTTGTGTATGGAGACTGGCACCAATCCAGTATGTTGTGTGTGGAGACTGGCACCAATCCAGTATGTTGTGTATGGAGACTGGCACCAATCCAGTATGTTGTGTATGGAGACTGGCACCAATCCAGTATGCTGTGTGTGGAGACTGGCACCAATCCAGTATGTTGTGTGTGTGGAGACTGGCACCAATCCAGTATGTTGTGTATGGAGACTGGCACCAATCCAGTATGTTGTGTATGGAGACTGGCACCAATCCAGTATGTTGGTTGGAGACTGGCACCAATCCAGTATGTTGTGTATGGAGACTGGCACCAATCCAGTATTTTGTGTGTGTGGAAACTGGCACCAATCCAGTATGTTGTGTGTGTGGAGACTGGCACCAATCCAGTATGTTGTGTATGGAGAATGGCACCAATCCAGTATGTTGTGTATGGAGACTGGCACCAATCCAGTATGTTGTGTGTGTGTGTATTTTATGAATGTTTCATCTTGTTCAAAGGTCGTGAAGAGCTGATTGTGTATATTTTGTAAACGCTGCCCAGATCTGTAACACACACCACACGTTTAACATACATTCGGATAACACACACTCGGATACTCGTTAAATGTTATAAAAGTCAATTTAATGCCTAACTGAAACATTGACCATGCACACTTTAATCAGTTATAGCTTTAATCAACCCTAACTTATTTATTAACAGACGTTAACAGAAACGCATGTACTTTTGCTTTTACCCAGAAATGTCGAGCCTAGTTTAAAATAAAATATATTCGAAATCAAAGCACTTACCTTTGTTATTTCGTTTCTTATTTTTCCTTCTTTTACGAGTTCCTTGTCCTTTTCCTTTTTTTCCTTTACTTATTTTTTTATTTATTGTTCTACTTGCAACCGCATTGTGTGGAATCTTGGCCCTCTGCTGAGGAATCTTCATTGCCGGGTATACTATAAGAAATGTTTATTGAGTGGATATCTTACTTTAGTGTCATTAGCGGACGTTGTCCGTGCACGTTGTCCGTGCGCTGATTTAAAATGCATGCTATTGAAGAACGATTTTCATACCAAAACTCATCCATTTTCTCCGAAATCCTTCAAAACACAACCGACTTGAACGATTCTACTTAGTTTGCAGTTTGTTATATTGATCTTTTCTAATGCAACGAAAAGAGATCTCGATCGATATAAACTGCAGTTAACAATATAATATAATGTCTCACTTAAATTAATTGACCTGTTGGACTTTTCTGAATAAAAGATATCTCGAGGTTCTCTTCTTACTGTACAAATAGTGCTTGATATTGAACTTAAGAAAGTGTACTTATAGCAAACCTGGAAAACCTAGCCTTTTAGGCGGAGGCATCATCGATTGTTGGGCATACTGCGGAGAATGGCCAAAATAACTGTAAAAATACATACAAATAGAAGTTATCAATTTCTTATAAAAGAAATGGAAATTAGTAATATGCCAATTTTTAACCATTTTAATAAATATTAAAATTGTCATATGTCCCTATAAAAATTGCGCTTGAATGGCGACCTTGCCGTTGACTATTTTAAAGTCGCACACAGCATCCAGTTAGTTTTTCTACATTACTTGCATTTGATTCAACCATTAATATTATTTTTAATATTTTTTTTAAAAACAGTATAAAGCAAATTTGTTTTGCAGATAATTATCTGTTGTATATATTGCACCAATACGATATTTAATCCTATGGTAGAATAAGACGAACAAATGGGACACTCAAAATGTTATTTAATTATGTGCAATCAGATTTAAAGTCAAAATGATACCGGATAAGTAATTCGAGATGCAAATTGCAATGCTTGATAAATACTTCGAGATTGCCGGGCATCCCTTTAATAGGAACCATTACGTCACAATTTGGTCATTTACATGTAATGAAGTATGAGGGGCATTCAAAACGTTTTGAGACTGATGCGCTTCCGTAGAAATTAAGTCAGATACATGCACGATGTTTACGTGATTTTGTAGGTAATTTCAATAGCAATGTATCCTAAAAATGTTATCACAATTCGTCAAGAGATTATAGTGTTATACAGTTTTGAATAGAGCTTATTCATATACACTGACCACTTTCTAGTTAATATGAAACCAGTGGGAAATTAGGACTTATATATAAAAATGCGTTGCGCTTTAAATATATCTGGGAAACAAATCATTCATGAAGTTAAAAGCATTTATGGGCATTCTTCCGTTTCAAAGGTCACAGTTTACAAGTGGTTGAACGTGTTTAAAGAGGAAATACCTAATGTCAAAGATCTTGACCGTGTCGGAAGACCAAAGACGTCATTGTCCTCAAGAAACATCGCAGCTGTTGATGCTATGGTGAAGGAAGATTCAAGACATACTGTGTCTGAGATAGCTGGGCATATCAACGGGAAGTGTTCATGAGATTTTAAGCGTTTAAAATTAAACAAGGTATGTGCACGGTGGGTACCCCATCTATTGACCAAAGAGCAAAGGGCACAACGAGTGAAATGTTGCAAAGAACTTTTGAAAAAATATGGAACTGCCGATGAAAGGAGGTTAAATGAGCTCATAACAGGTAATGAGACATGAATATATTATTTTGAACCTCAAAGATGGATTACCAATGGCTGAGAAAAGGGCAAGAAAGACCCGTAATTGCCAAAAGGACAAAACGTGCGAAGAAGGTTCTCTACACTATTTTCTTCAATTCAAATGGCCCAGTTGTGCAGATACCTAGTGCTCCAGGAAAATCTGTTACGGGAAAGTTTTATAGGGACAAGGTCTTAAAATCAGTGAAAAATCACTATGTTAAACTTCGTCCAAGGACTGGTTTAAAGGGCATACATCTCATACATGACAATGCATCTTCCCATAAAAGTATTATAGTACAGCAATTTCTTCGAGATGGCTTCAACACCCACCATACTCGCCGGATTTAGTACGTGTGACTTATTTTCTGTTTCCAAAGCTGACAAAGATGTTCGCTGGACGTCGTTATTACTCGAGAAGGGAAGTTCATCAGTGTCTGAAGGGTATACCAAGGGGAGACTATTCTGCGGCTGTCCGGTCATGGATATGTCGTTCAAAAAGGTGTATTCTTGATAAGGGCAAATACTTTGAATGTTATGTTTTATTTTATGAGGCCAGCCTCAAAACGTTTTGAATGCCCTTCGTATGGACTCTTTTGCTCTGCACTTCATTATTTTTTGTGGTCAATAGTATAATAAACGTAGACACAATTATGTTCTCATTTATCCGTCAAGAATATTTAGGCTTTAAGTTGTTACCTTTACCAAGTCATTTTGTCGAAATGTGGATGTTCCTATTATTTAAAACACGTTTAGCATATTTAAAACTATTAAATATTTTGTTGTAAAATAATTTAAAATCGACATGCATCCGGAACAAAACAAGAAGTGTCTCTAGGAAATCTCTCATTCGTGCGTAATCGACATGCATCCGGAACAAAACAAGAAGTGTCTCTACGGAATCTCTTATTCGGGTGTAATCGAGATTATCTAAAGACGCTTGTTTTTTTTTAAGACAAACGTTCTGAAAACATTTTGAAGCGACAGCAATGCATAGATCGAGATTCTATTATTGTTTCTGATTGGCTGGTACAAAGACACCTTCTATCAAAGATATACAGAACGGCAGAAATTTAAGACAAACGTTCTGAAACATTTTGAAGCGACAGCAATGCATAGATCGAGATTCTATTATTGTTTCTGATTGGCTGATACAAAGACACCTTCTATCAAAGATATACAGAACGGCAGAAATACACTGAATTAATAAATATACAAAGAGAGAAATTTCATTATTATATCGACGAACTAAATGTGGTTAAATGTGGCTGGTGAAAAATACTATAATAAAAAATAAGCGTCGAAGATGATCAATTGTAATTTGTGTGGAAAGAAACCTTTATGGGCGTCTACCTCATTCACATATTGACAAAGAAACTTGGTCTTATTTAAATGCGGTGGGAAGCGGATATAACAGCAACAACGTTTATGTATATACAGCTTATTTATATTGCATAACAAGAGATGTATTATTTTATATGTTACTGTGTGTAACATTTTGCGGGTTATATAATGGACCTTCGATAATGTCTTGACTAATCCGCCTTTAATAAGTTCTGTCCAATCATTTAATTAACTCCCGTGTTAATATAGTACTTCTCAGTGATTCAGATGTGCAAATCGATTCTTGACCAAGATTGTAAAATGCGTAGCAATGCCTAATGGGATTGTTGTAAGAACGATAAGCAGATATCGATTATCAATGGTAACTTACTTGGACATTATTTAAAATTTGTTAGCACCACAGGTTTTATTTGTACGATATGGTTATACAGGATAAAAAGAAAATGCAAACATAATGGATTGTATCGTGGTATACATCCTACATGCACTGTTGACTTACTAGGATTGTACATAGCCACTCAGACTTTACAAACTGCATGTAGTGTTGACTTATTGGGTACATAGCCTCATAGTCTATACACACTACATGCACTGTTGATTTACTAGGGCTGCATAATGCCTCATAGGCTAAACAAACTGTATGCACTATTGACAAGTGTTGTATAATGCCTCGTAGTTTACACAAAATGCATGCACTGTTGACTAGGGTTGTATAATGCCTCATATACTACAGAAACTACATGCACTGTTGACTAGGGTTGTACACAGCCTCATAGACTTTACAAGCTGCATGCACTGTTGACTAGGTTGTATAGTGCCTCGTAGTCTAAATCATAAACTATACATACTGCATGCACTGTTGACTACTGTTGTATCTTGCCTCATAGACTATAGAAATTGACTAGGGTTTATAATGCCTCATACTATAAAAACTGCATACACTGTTGACTAGGGCTGTATAATGCCTCGTTAACTATACACAATTCATGCACTGTTGACTAGGGTTGTATAATGCCTCATAGACTATACAAGCTTCATGCACTGTTGACTAGGTTGTATAGTGCCTCGTAGACTAAATATAAACAGACTGCATGTACTGTTGACTAGGGTTGTATAATTCCTCGTTGACTATACAGACTGCATGCGCTGTTGTCTAGGGTTGTATAATGCCTCGGAGACTTAACAAACTGCATGCACTGTTGACTAGGATTGTATAATTCCTCGTTGACTATACAGATTGCATGTACTGTTGACTACGGGGTGTACATAGCCACATATACAGGGGCGTAGATAGAGTGTTTAGGATGTGTGCGGTTATCTAGGTGGGGTCTGGAGGCATGGTTCCCTCTGAAACAAATTCTAGATCGTCTGCATTCATTTTACAAAAAAATGTGCTATTTGTGATACAAGTACCAACTTTTGCATATAGGTACACTTGATCCTAATAATCAATTTAAGATATAGACCCACCTCAAATTCACGCTGTTGCGCATGCGTGGGCGCGCATTTACTTCCGGTATGCTTAAAATGCTACGTTATACTAACTAACTTCAAATAAGGGACTATATCTAATGAATTAAAGCGCAGGAAATGTTAATTATTGTGTTCACATGTGTATAATACAAACAAAATCATTACTCTTCATTGCGCATGCCTAGCAGAGGTATAACTTCTGGTTATTTCAGATGTCTTCTGTTCTAAAATCACAAACATGAGAGAATTCGGAAGAATTATTTTTTTTACGCTATAGTAGTACACACGTTTGTGCAAACTCCTTATTCCCACACTTCCGTAATGAATCTGAATCCGGCGGTCCGGGTTTGAGACTCCCTGGCGCCTATGGGTTACTATGGTGAGTCCTTAGGCAAGACATTTTCCCTAGCCTCGTCTATCGGGTGGTAGCGTAAACTGGACGGTTTTATCGGATTCTTATCTTCCGAGCACTTTACAGAGCCATAAGATTCTGTGCGAGAATAAGAATAGGGCATGACTGACGGATTCCTATGTATTCTTCCATTCTATCTGGGGCGGCTCGAAAAAAGCAGAAACAATAAGTTGATGAGGTGATAAAATTAAAGTTAATTTATGAACAGTATATATTGATTTTCGAGCTAGATCAGCCTCTCTTTGACATTGCAAAACAGTTTTAGAGGAATTGTCCAGACCAGTTCGGCGACGGACAATTTGTTATGTTAGGGGGATTACTATTGAGATGTAGGCTTTCGGACACTGGTTATAAGGCTCTGGGTGCACTGATGCTTAAGTTAAAGTAGGTGTTTCGACAATGAAAATGATGACCCGATGGACTTTGAAGCGAGGTGTACCGAAAACCAACTCCTTTCTCCTTTTTAAATAATATTGTCTAACCCTATAACAACGGATGTTGATGTGTACTTGTATCAGATCACTAAATATTTCATATTTCGAACTTGAATGCTTTATAGACCATACACAACTGTGCACATTATGTTCCAGTGCACATTCATGATATTGTGGGTCTAAATAAACTTCATCCAGAAATTGCTGAAGAATTCAAGCCTGAAAAATATAGAAAACTTCTCATCATTTCTCTGCAATAGCAATCGACCGTGCTCATGGGCAGAAAAATGGAAAGAGACAGTAGTCGGGTTAACCGAACATTCAGCTGCACTCAGAAGGCGGCTATTAACCGGACCTCGAGTTTTAAATAAATTTTAGCAATTAGCAGAATAAACACTACCTCTGGAAAAAAGTTGGTGCTTGTATAACAAATGGCACAAATTATCGACTATGCCGCTCTGCTTCCATATCTTTTCTCTGAAAATACGTTTATTTTTACCCGACTCATTCTGGTTTAGATGACAAAATAGGCTGTTAAACCCTACCATCTTATCAACAAATCAACTTTAAATCTTGAGTGGTATAAATTGAACGAGAGGAAGACATGCATAAAACTGATGCATGTACCATTCTGAGATATGATATCTAAACTGTAGAGAAATCATTTTTAAAATACTCCAGCTGAATGAATATTTATCTGAAATCTTAGCCAGGAAGAAAAAAGTACCTAACACCACCACCTCCACACCCGGCTTTGGTTTGTATTGCATATTTGGACCTTTTAATTTTCCCCTTTTTGAGGACAATGTGTACGCAATTGCGTACTTTGTGTACTGGTAGCTACTCCCCTGACATTTATAATACAAACTGCATGCTCTGTTGACTTACTGAGAAACTGGATCTGAGGCAAAGCGTCCTGACGAAGCCAAAGGTACTGAACGCGGCGAACCTAATTTGGGAAATATAAATATCGTTTCTGCATATTGCTCATTATGTAATTGAGGGTGCCATTGGATATTATCAACCCTCGAAATGAGGCGATAGCCGAGGTCGACTTTATCATTTCGAGGGTTGATAATATCCACTGGCACCCTCAAGAGGATGTGATACTTATTATACCGAACACATACTCCTGATATACTAATATACTCAATAATGAAGAAAAAATAGTTGTTGTTGAAAAAATCTATTTTTAGAATAGCGGGCTGATATTTTGCGCTATCACCCGCTATGACGCGTTGATGGTGATAGTGCGAAATATCAACCCGACAGGGTATGGGTATTTTATATGGATTGTTTACAGTGAGGTATAATAAAATCATAGATCATATACTCAACGACTTTAAAAAAGCATATATGTATTATTTTCGTTTCTTTTTAGAGTTAGATTTTCTATTACCGAATGTAATTTCATACTAGAACGACTTCGACGGCGCGCCACAGGAGCAAAAACATATTATTATACACTGTAATCCATTCATCGACATGTTCGTTTGAGACATAATTAAAAAATGGACCCCTGTTACCCTCCCCCACCACCCACCTCCTCCAACCCCAACCCCAAGTTTTAAATAATACATCATTTGACATGCTGTGTATCTCTTTCATAGACGACTATTATACCAACTAATGTGCAAAAATATGGAAAAATGAAACTGCAATTGAATTATTAGAAGCCCCTTCCCCTAGGCACCACCGATGACGTAGGAGGAAACAAATGTCATCATCACAATGTTTCATTTGAGCCATAATTACAAAAATAAAAAATACCCCAAATCCCCCCGCCCCACCCACCCTGGGCTCCCGGGCTTACGTCCGAGTTCGAAATAATAAAATCGTTTAATATATTGTTTATCTTTCATAGAAGATTACATACACCAAGTTAAGTAAAGAAATATGAAAAAAGTGACAGTGTAATTGAATTGTTAGTGTATTTTACATTTTGGCCGCCACTCACCCTCAGGGACCCCGGGCGCGGAACCAAAAATAATGTTGCTCTTACACGCCGTCATCATATGGTGAAGCCATACCCTAAGTTTGGTTGAATTCCGTTCAGCGATTTAGGAGGAGATACGGTAACGGACGGACGGATGGACGTACAGACGGACGAACGGAGGCGATTTTAATAACGAGGGTATAATTATCATTTCTGGTATGAAATTATTTATTTTGTGGATTATCTCTGTAATACAATTTACAAGAAAATGGCTGTTTTGATTTTCAGTTCATAAAAGGAAATAATATTTTGCAAATTATACAATATACGTTTTAAAAGTCGTTCAGCATGTGTTGTTCCACGATTTATTATTAGAGATGTTAAGTCTGCAAAATTCCTTAATGACAATTCGAGGGACAAACGCAAAACTGTTATATAGTGTTTTTGTTTCATTTATAGTAGTAACGGCAGTGGGGCTTTGAACATGAAATGCGTCATTCCCTCACCATTTCGCCGATATGAGCTTAAGACTTGAAACTGGACATTTTCCAATTGATGATAATGACGTGGTAATGACATGAGGTGGACATCAGGATCACATGATAAATCCATAAGACTGACATGAAAATGACATGAGGATCACATGATAATGACGTTGTAATGACATGAGAATGACATGGTAATGACATGATAATGAAACGGTAATCTCATGATAATGACATGATGATGACATGTTAATTGCATGAGTATGACATAAGAATGACATGAGTAGTGTGACATGATAATGACATGATTTTGATTTTATAATGATATGAAGATGGCACAATAATGGCATGATGATAACATGAGGATGACATGGTAATGACATGAGGATGACATGATAATAACATGAGGGTGACATGATAGCGAAATGAGACGTCACACTGTATTACAATGGCATATAAACACACACATCAAGATTCAACCAGTGGATGAGGCCTTGCCTTTAGACCTCTGCCTCACATGTCTGATTGGAAACTTACTCCTCCATCTGATGTGTCTGTCCCAATATAACATAATACGATGTTATAACCCCATTTTGTTCACGCAGTCCATGACATGAACGGTTAATTAGTAACATTCTGCCAGATAAGATGCAGTCCGCCAGATCAGATGCAGTCCGCCATACATTATCTTTAACAGTGACCTTGACTGTGAAGACTTTGAATCACACACACGTTGTGTCTCAATTCGATAGCTTATGGGATGGTTAAAGAAGCAAAGAAAATGCATTATAAACGTATGACCGTTAAATATGACATAGACCTAACATGAGAACATAAGTTTGAGACGTGACACACAACCTTCGACATGTTGATGTTTCATACACATTCGAAGTTTTAGTTCACATGCATTATTGATCAGACAATGCGTTTTGTAAACAAACGGCCTTGAACTGAACATTGGGTTTTACCTAATATTAGCAACGTACATGCATCTGTAATAGAAAGAAACTTTCAGTCACGGTTCAAGAGATACAGCTCATTCGTAGATATAAACGTCGAACAGAAAATGTAGAACACGACATTTTCAACACCCAGTCATGTGCTGGTACATGCAGATACCCAGTTACAATACAATATATAATAGGTGTATGAGCAACTATCGCTACAAGGCATTTTAAAATATACGATCTTGAACTGCAACACTGACCTTGAAGTGAGAATCGTGCATTTATTAAACACGACCTTACGTCATGTGTTGATAAATACACATGAAAAGCTTCCCTGTTGATAGATACGCATATAAGCATAAGAATCTAGTCTGACAAAGCATTTTGTACGACCTTGAACTACGATATTGACCTAGGAATGACCATGAAATGAGAATGGAATTTTAGACGCGACACACCATGTTCTGATTCATGCACACATACCAAGCTGTTATCCAATATCTAACAGGGTTCATGAGCAAACAACTTGTCTGACAAAGCAATTGTTTTACCTTGACCTGTAACATTGACATTGAAATCGACTTGTGTTTGTGGTTGATTGTCGTCCTTGAATGCTACTTTTCCTGTTCGATTTTTATATCAATATTTGAAGTTTGAACCTAACATTTTGAACTTGACAAACCGTCATACGATAAACGTACCAGGTTTCGGATATGCCACGGCTGGCCAGTTTTCGTCCATGACGCCATCTACATCGACTGTTTCAAGCAAATCTTCAGCAGCGTCTTCACCTTCTATTGCTTTAGGTTTAGTTACAACCATCGACGTCAAAGGTGTAACGAAGCCATACTATCGAATAACACAACACGTTTTAGTTTACATACATAATTATTTCCACAGACTTCGAAAGAAAAAAAAACATTTAAAAAAAACACAATAATTAAAACATGCTATTTTTATAGTAAGCTCTCTCTAATCGCTATACTGACATGTAACTACTTAGAAGCATGTACATGTACAAGCAAATGTGTGTAATTGTGATAGAAATATTTTCATAATTTCAATAAAATATGTTCTTTTTTTCAAGCTGAACGGTACACGAAAATAATATTCTCATTTCTTTATGTCGGATATCCGACTAATGCCCTCGCTGAAGAACAATCAGTCCATGAAAAATTAACAGTGACCAAAATCCTAAGTGTGATCTTGACCTTGTGGTCACGGGTGATTGTATAGGATAGAATGTTAGTGTACAATTATACATAAAAGCAATCTGAGAATATTATGAAAATTGTATAACTTTAACAATTTTACTGAAAGTAGACATACTCAATCTTCCAAATGTGTTACCTTGACCTTGTGGTCGCAGGTGATCAGAAATATGACGTAATGTTTTTGTACCACTTTAGTAATCAACAAATAAAATATGAAAGTGATTCGTGGAAGCATTTTGAAAATATGAGCATAACATTTAACTTCAACACTTTACTGAGAGCAGACCTAAACGCAAAACTTTCAAGTGTGTAACCTTGACTTTGTGGTTGCAGGTGATCAGAAATATGACGTAATCTTTTTGTATGACCATAGTAATAAAAAATAAAATATGAAAGCAATTCGTGAAAACATTTTGAGGATTTGAGGAAAAGAAAGCAGACTTAAATGCAGAACGCAAACTTTTAAGTGTGTGACCTTGACCTTGTGGTCGCAGTTGATCAGAAATATGACGGAATGTTTGTGTACGACCTTAGTAATAAAATAAAATATGAAAGTAATTCGTGAAAGTATTTTGGGAATATGAGCAAAAACGACGGACGGACTAACGGACGGATGGATGGACAAAGCCAAAACAGTATAGCCTCCACCAATTGTCGGTGGCATACTAATGAACGTCTTCGATGTTACTTATGTGGGACGTTGTCAGGTATTAACATCAAGTACAATGTGTATTGTAAAGGTGCATTATCTCCGGAGATTACTGCGACTTAAACCCAGATGCTGTATTTCGTTCATGAGTAGTCCTACTTTGGTCATGAGTATGCCTATTGATAGGTTATTGGATTTGTATTGGGATATATGCACGAGTTCTTTCGCGTATTAATATTGCGCGACTTTAGAAGCTCAATATTTATGCGCGAAAGAACGAGTGCATATATCTCAATATCAATCTAATAACCTTTTTATTGCATTCGCATTTTTACATTAGTACAGTAAAATAGGTTGTAACATTTAATTTTCACCAAAATCATTTATTTAAAACAAACATAGTGTTGTTACATCGTGGGGGAAATTTTCACAATGAAATAAACAATGTTTATATCACGCGACATACTTTCTTTGACATGAACAGAAACGAACCAATCACGAACGAGTATACATTACACTCCCAATATGACTTTAGTACACGTCAATATGAGCGAATATTGACGTTTCCTGTTACATTTAAAGTAAACGGAGATTTTAAATGCGTATGCAATAAATATCGATCTTGATTTTTGGACTTCCGTTTGTGTTATCTGGTCCAACGATGGTGAATGCTAGTATGTTCTTTATATTTATCAAACTAACTTGTCTATTTCAACGTGCATCGACGCGGAGGATATGTTTTAACTAACAATAAGTAAAAGTATCTCACCTTCAATGACATCTCCAGTATTTGCTTATTACATGCTGCCTTCTCATCGCTATCTGCGCTGGCCATTTCCTTGTCAAGAAGCTCTTTAATGGTCAGATAGGCCCAAACCTTCTCTGTTATCGTCTCGTAATCACCGGTAGTCGTCAAATTCTCCATAAACCCAAATGCATCGTTGTCTAGGTCGTTGGACAATACTAACACATTAGGACCGTCGATACTGTTGCTTAGAACCTTCAGGCTTAGGCTTTTGGAGTTTGGAATGTCCGCATTCTGCGAATCGTTTATACGCCCGGAAATCACACATTCAGATCCATTGAAATAGTTTGTGTATTCGTGCTTAGTCACATTGGAAACCGGCGCATCAAGGTACTGGAAAGTGAGATTGCTGAGTAAAGTTACAGCAATTTCACTATAGAACCCTGCTATTTGCATAGATGCATCTGATGCCTCGTATATCTTCCTTCCCAGACCGTTGTTCTGAATTGCTACCTTCTTCACGAGGTCATAGTCGGCGTTTGTTCCGAATGCAAGAGAAAAAATTGGGATTTCTCCTTCGTTTGCTGCTCTGACGTTTGCTAGGATTTGTTCCTTATCCGTTATACCATTTGTTGCTTCGCCGTCGGTAAGAAACAGAATGACAGGCGATCTTACCTCGTCACTGTTTACAGTACGACCGGCTAAAAACCCAACCCCGATTGTTAAAGCAGATTCGATGTTTGTCCCTGAAAGTAAATGTGTACCATTGACAAAATACTCAACGGCGATGCAAACAGAAGAAAATGTATCGAGCTAGGCCTATTAAAAACGATGTGTAGAGAGGAACTGGATCCTACCTTAAACAAGAGGGCCAAAATGGCCCTGAATCGATCACCTGAGGATCTTCGCAATGATGAAAACGTTGTCCTCTCGCAAATGCTGATTGAAGATGTTTTAAGTCTTTCCTTGTGTAAAGGAGAGTATGATTATGGATCTTTGGAAACGGCCGAGCAAGTCTATGTAAAAACATACAAAATTTCCATATACAAACGTTGGACCTCTAGCGAACTTGATAGTCCAGGGGTTAGCAATCATTCATAATAATAAAGAACAAGAAGGCCTGTGGATGCTCTCAGTACAAGATTAAATGGCTCTTATATCAAGGTGTTTCATCATTAAATTCCCTTCTATTCTTTTATACAAGTGCAAAATAAAACATCACCCACATCTGAAATTTAAACCCACGACCAAGGTAACAATTTAAACAAACGGCCCAAGAGGGCTGGTGGACGCTCTACTGGCTAATATGGCTCTTATAACATCAAAGAAGCGAGTGACTATCGTCTTATAGAGGCAAAATATAGCATTTTTAACTAAATCAAGAGCCAAAACTCCGCCATTACTGGTCCGATCTGGCTGGTTTTCGAAGTTGGCCAGTAGAGATAATAAAAATAAAATAAAAAAATAAAAAAATTGAAAATTAAAAAATTAAAAAAACATAAAGAAATATAAAAATAATAAAAGAAAAAAAGTCAAAAAATCTGGTAAAGTTTGGTAAAGATCAGATGAAAAATGAAGAAACATGAAGAAAAATGAATTGCCTTAACGAGGCAAAATATAGTATTTTTAACTAAATCAAAGGCCATAACTCCGCTGTTACTGGTCCGATTTGGCCGGTTTTCGAACTTGTCTGAGCTTTCATTGACTTAACAATCTGGTAAAGTTTGGTAAGGATCAGATGAAAAATGAATGCCCTATTGTCTTAACGAGGCAAACTATAGCATTTTTAACTAAATCAAGGGCCATAACTCCGTTTCAACTGGTCCGATCTGGCTGGTTTTCAACCTTTTCCAAGCTTTCAATGATAGTAACAATCTGGTAAAGTTTGGTAAAGATGAGATGAAAGATGAAGGCCCTATCGTCTTAACGAGGCAAAATTTAGCGTTTATAACTAAATCAAGGGCCATACTCCGCCGATACTAGTCCAATATGGCTGGTTTTCGAACTTGTCATAGCTTTCATTGATATTAACAACCTGTTAAAGTTTGATAAAGATTGGATAAAAATTGATGGCCCTACCGTCTTAACGAGAAAAAGTTAACGGGCGGACAACTCGTCATCCCAATAATAATTACAAAACAAGAAATTTTACACACAAACTTTAGAAAAATTAAACAAAAAATAACACATCCAAACAGAAAACAATAATAATAATGTAGAATTACAAAAAAAAGGTTTATCTCCAGTGGGAATTGAACCCACGACCCTAGTATATAGGTTCCTAGTGTACACGAAGTAGTTTAAAGATTGTTTGTCTATGGCGGCCAAGATGTTGCATTGATCTCATTTTAACAAATTTAAAAACATTCACCTAAGGATCATCCATGTGAAGTTTGGTTAAAACTGACCAAGCGGTTTCCGAGAAGATTACAATTTTTAAAGATTTTCTCGATATATAAGTCTATGTAAAACATGTGACCCCTGAGTGGGGCCAAACCTGACCCATGATTACCATTTGAACAAGCTTGGTAGAGGACCATAAGCTTAAAGTAAATGATCTGGCTCTTGTAGTTTCAGAAAATACGTTTTTAAGTATTTCCCTATGTAGGACTATGTAAAGCATGTGACCCATGTGGCGGGGTCAAATGTGACCTCAAGGTCATCTTGGTATAGCAAATGCAAAATATTAAACCTGTGGCTCTTGCAGTTTAAAAGAAGAAGTTTTTTTTAGTTTTTTTCCCTTCCCTATATAAGTCTATGTAAAAATGCAACACTCGGTAGGAGCCAAATGTGACCCAGGAGTCATCATTTGAACAAACTTGGTTAATGACCATAAGCTTATAGAAACTGCAACATATTAAACCTCTGGCTCTTTTAGTTGCGGAGAAAAAGAATTTTAAAATTGTTCCTATATAAGTCTATGCAAAACATGTGAACCCTGAGGCGGGACTAAATGTGACCCCAGGGTCACCATTTGAAAAAGCTTGGAAGAGGACCATAAGCTTATAGTTAATGCAAAATATTAAACCTCTGGCTCTCATAGTTTCAGAGAAGAATATTTTTAATTGTTTTCCCTATGTAAATCTATGTAAAAAATGTGACCCCTGAGGCGGGACCAGATATGATCCCAGGGTCACCATTTTAACAAACTTGTTAGAGGACCATCAGGTGATGCTACATGTAATACATCAGAGCTCTGTGCCTTGTGGTGTCAGAGAAGAAGATTTTTTAATACTTTTCCTACATAAGTCATGAATAACATGCAAAATCACCATGTACACAATTTGAACCTTCGGGGCACGACCATTTTTTATCCCCGGGACTTTATTTATACAAAATTCAGTCTAGGCATTAACGATCATTTTAAAAGGAAAAAAATCGGAATCGGTCTAGTGGTTCTTACAAAGACGATTTTTCAGTTCTTGACCATGTACGGTAATGGTGGCTATCTTGGATATCCTAATTTGTACAAATTCGAAAGGCATTGACCTCAGTATCATCTACGTGGAATTTGGTCAGAAGTGACCTAGCGGTTTCTGAGGAGATGTCGTTTGAAACAAACGTTAACGGCGGACGGACGGACGACGGACGAAGTGTGATCCCGATAGATTACACCAAACTGATGTGTAAAAACTATTCGTACCTACTCTACATAATATGTTTGATCTAGTTCCCCTAGATAAACAATTTGTTTTTTAGGGTTACACGTTGCTTGACAAACTGACTCAGTTGCGAAAATATAAGTTAATACGTACTTATCACTTTGGTGAAGTGTTATTTACCATATTTTTCATTTCATCCGAGGACTAATTTTGGCCTTTCCATTTAACTTGTATTCACATTATTTCTCGACAACTTTTGTGTTATTTTCTATTTAATAACATTACTTTGTTTCATTGATGTGCCATAATTATGTGTCGTAACTTACATCCGTTCGCGTTTATTAACTGAATGTGGGCTTTGGCCTCCTCCATTATATCTTCGTTCATAATGTCAACCATTTCATTTTTCCAGAACGAAGTGGAACCCGAGAAAGTCATTATATTGATTTGGTCACCATCATTCAGCTGTTTCAGTATGGACATCATGGCCTGCTTCAGCTGGAATATATCATAATCATGGTTGCGTTAATTAATTGAAATTAATTAATTGTATTATTAATTAGAGCGTTACAGATTGTTTGGAGCGCACTAATTTAAGTATATTATTTAAAAACAACGTATATGATGTTTTCCTTTTTGTTTATTGCACGTACATGTCCGGCATTGTTTTGTCCCTTTGCGTAATATAGCTGCAGTGATATTCATACGTACATGTGCGACTGGTATATTGCTCATATAAGATATAGCTCAAAGCCACGTCACAGTCGTGCTTTAAGAGGAGTCCGAGGGACAGGGCATCCACCAGCATGGCGTGTTCAGTCAAGTACACGAAAATTAGGTGTATAAATTTAATTAGTGTGCAAGTCATTTCCCGATGTCACAGATACAGGAACCACTCTATGGGTTTGTCCGAGTGACCGCTACATTTTAGGCAGTATGGGTGAGTTATTGCTCATTTTATTCTTTATTTGTTGTAAAATATTGACAATTTAAGTTGTTATTCTGAAGTAAATATCTAACGTAAGAAAGCTAGATAGTTTAGAAGGATATTGGCTTTTCAAGTTTTCTATTACGTTGTGAACGCCAGTATATATAAGCAAAAAACTGTCTGGTTGTTAGATTATTATGGTATACATTTAAGTTATTGATAATGCCATTCGAATTGTAGTTAAATGGAATACGCGATTAGAAGTTTAAGATTTTTTCTACGAAGGTTTCTGTCATTACTCCATCCGTAATTGGTGTGTTGATTAAGAAATAGCCTATTATTGATCAATTTTACCTGACGCATTTTTGTTCCAGTCATTGATCCACTTGTATCCAGGATAAACAGAACGTCATTTGGAATGGGCTTCAAACCCTCAGGAGCGAAGAAGTGTACGAAGTATCCGTTCACAACCTATGACAACAACTTCAATCAGTTCATATTGGTAGTATACAAATTAATATAATATAGCGGACCTTACTAAGTATATGATACAGATATATGATATTATATAGGGCTAGAGGACGTAACATAACGACACAAGAGGGCCAAGATGGCCCTGAATCTATCACCTGAGGATCTTCGCAAAGATGAAAAAATTGTCCCTTCGCAAATGGTGATTGAAGACGTTTTAAGTACTTCCTTATCTAAGTCTATGGAAAAAAGTTCAAAATCTCTTTATATTACTGAAAGGAAAAAGAAACGCAGGGTGCGTATTTCCGCTATATATTGTATGTTTAATATGCTACTGCTAATCGAATGGTACAGGGCGACATTAGGCCTGTCCTTTTAGAAAGAAGGTTTAAACAGCACTGAACACACCAATGGTTACCCCTTTAAAGTTTCATTATCGTCAGAATGCGCATTTGGCTCAAGCATGTGAGCAAACTTAGGCTTTAAATGTTGCAATCACTTAACATTAAATACAGTACTGAACTGGCTCAATTTTTCAAAGAGGAACTTCAGCATTTATGAATTTCTTGTTACAACGTGCACTGTGATTAAAACGTCTACAACATCACAGTTGTGTCCTTTCTCTAACTAACTGTACTTTTTTTTTTTACAAAACATCTTGGGATTTCCTTGGAATATATATGGAATTAAGTGTGCAGTATATGCAATATGTAGCGGAAATACGCACCCTGCGTTTCTTTATCCTTCCTTTCAGTATACAGACTTTAGACCATGGTCTGCACCATCGTTGACCACAGTGACTTCAAATGAGCAAACTTGATAGTTCAGGGACTAGCGCTCATTAATACTAATAAATAACAAGAGGACCTGTACCTCCAGTGGCATTAGAACCCAAGATCCTAGGTTCCCAGTGTACAGGAAGTACTTCAAAGATTATTTCAATGGTGGCCATCTTGGATGTGACATTAACCTAATTTTAACAATTTTAATACCATTCACCTAAAAATCATCAATGTGCAGTTTGGTCAACATTAACCACACGGCTTCTGAGAAACAGTCTTTATATATTAACTTGAAAATATTAAAACAATAAAAAACGCACCCAAACAGGAAACAATAATAAAAAAGAAAAAAGAAACAAAAGGAAAAAAATACCTTCAGTGGCATGTGAACCCATGGCCCTAGGTTCCCTGTGTACAAGAAGTAATTCAAATATTTTTCTATGGCAGCCTTGGATATCGCGTTTACCTTATTTTAACAAATTTGAAAAACATTCACCTAAGGATCATACATGTGAAGTTTGGTCAAAATTGTTTGTTTTTAAGAGTATCCCTATATAAGCCTATGTGAAACATGTGACCCCTAGGGCAGGGCCAAATATGAATCCAGGATCACCATTTGCACAATCTCGGTAGATGACCAAAAGCTTATAGTAAATGCGAAATATTAAACCTCTGGCTCTTGTAGTTTCAGAAGAATATTTGTTAAGTATTTCCTATACAAGTCTATGTAAAACATGTGACTCCTGGAGGAGCCAAATGTGACTCAAGTTAACAAGCTTGGTAGAGGAACATAAGCTTACAACACATGCAAAATATTAATCCTCTGGCTCTTGTAGTTTCAAAGAAGAAGATTTTTTTAATTTTCCCTATATAAGTCTATTAAACATGCAAAATAGTTACATACAAACTTTAGAAAAAGGAAAAAACGCATCCTCTGACTTGTAGTTTCAGAAAAGAAGATTATTTAAGTTTTTCCTATATATGTATATGTAAAACTGTGACCATTTGGCGGGGCCAAATTTGACCCCAGGGCCACCATTTGAACAAACTTAGTGGAGAACCATAAACTGATGATACATGGAATACATGAGAGCTATGTGCCTTGTGGTTTCAGAGAAAAAGTATTTTTACATCTTTCCTTTTTAAGTCTGAAAAACATGCAAAATCTCCAGATACAAACTTTGGACCCCCAGGGAACGGCCATATTTATCCCAGGGACTTCATTTGAACAAAATTGATAACCTAGGTGTTGGTGATCATTTTAAAAGAAAAACTGTCGAAATCTGTATGGCGGTTTCTGAGAAGAATTGTTTTTAAAGTTTCAACTATATATCTTATTGTCGGCCACCTTGGATGTCGCGCTGACCTAATTTTAACAAATCGAAAACGGATTCATCTAACGATCATCCATTTGAAGTTTGGTCAAAATTGGCCAAGAGGTTTTGATGAGAAGTCGTTTGACGTTTCTAACGACGGACGGACAGTCGACTGACGAACGCCGGACGACGGACGAAGAATGACGAAGAGTGAATCCAATTGATCACCTTGCGCCTTCGGCTAGGGTGATCTAATAGGCTCAGGTGATCTAATAATAAAGAGAACTTTGGCATACTTTGTATTTAGATTTAGTAGGTTAATTTCATTTACAGTGTGATAGCGAGCGTAACTGATGTCACTTATAGCGAGTATTGGCGAGCTCCTTCATAATTATTAGTCCTGTTTTTTTCTCTTATATTGGCCGACTTACGGTTCGTATTAGCCGAGTTGGAGCGGTATTAAAAACAGCTCCTGCATCATTTGCACAACATGCCGTATGTTCGGGGTTTTTAATTTGTATTTACATTACTTACGTCACTTTGAAACAAAAACAATCTTACTGATTACGTGTTTGGAACAACGCTTTTTACTATACATGTATTATAATATATTACCAATACTTCTCCCGCATCCTTTTGTCTTTCTACGTCATACTGTACCACAAACTGTCCGGCCATTCCATTGGATGATTGAGTCGTCTGCTGTTCAATGCTAGGAACATACTTTATATTGGCGGAGTTAGAAGTGGGCTGAGATATAACTGCGATCGAGTTTAGCTCTGTATATCAAAACAAATATAATACTATAATATAAATCAATAAACTCGATTGAATGTATTGTTTCAATAATAGAATTTTTAGTCGTAGGTATACTAGACTTGCCTATTAGAATATTGTCCAATTTGTTAGGGTTATTTTTTTCAAAATGGATGACTTGTTCAAGATTACCTAGCGTCATTTCTTCCTAGTAAAGACTAGTAGTGTTACTTTTACTGGTGTTTGGGATCAATGAGCCCAATATATGTGACTTTGAAGTAGAATACCACTTAAGCCGGTGCTAATGGGCGTGAGAGGTGTTGCTTCTTACATTACCTCTCATGAACAGATTCAACCAAACCGAGTCTGCAACTTTATTTTCTTGGTTGTGTTCGTTGCTTCCAAATGATCTCCCTCCTCGGTATTTACTATTTATATTTCTTGATCCCGTGGTGTACAGTATTAATATCTAAATTTTTAATCATAAAATGGACATTTGAAACTTTCCTGTGTTTGTTTCGTTTTAGTTTTTCTATATATAATATAATACTAATACAGCATGTATATACCTATCAAGTCCGAGTCAATGTCGTTACGTAATGGCGGTACACTAAGGGAAGTTATCTCCCGTGATTCCAAAATGGCGACCGTGACATCCATATCTTCGACGGGCTGACCAGGATCAATGTAAATCACCTGTGACAAGCAACAAACATTATGTAGTTATGGGTTAAAATAAAACATATAATACACGCGTAGGAACATTAAAGATGCTTCATTTTGCTTGTACATGTTCAAGTCACCTTAAATTAAAACAAGATCTCTACATTAGCAACGATGGGAATTTCAGACTAAATGCCAGTGCGTTCTACGTTCTTCGTGTACATATATGAAGTGTCAACCCTTTGTATGTGTGTACCTGTTCGTAACGACCATGTTTTCGTTTGAGTAGTTCCTGGTAAGTCAAATTGAATGACACCTTGCTCTGGGGTGAGACTGTAATGGCCAGGTTAAATCTATTTGTCTCCCTGTGCCTGAAAAACAAAGTTATACATGTTAAAAGTACGATGGGTAATGTGTTTAACATTACTTTTAAATGTTGAACCCAACAAAACCATATAAAGGATCATACTTTGAAAAGTTTAGTGTTTATAAAAGTTGAACCGCGTTGATGATGTTGTGGTACAAAATTCACCTAGCATGCGGAAGGTTTTATATTCGAAGATATCAAACACTGTAATAACAATGTGTAAACGTTAACACACATGTTACTTAACTATAGGAAGATGACCACTGCTTCTAATTAAAGCAGGTCAATAAATAATAATGTGTATGTTTTCTACTTACTGTGTTCCAATATAGCCCGCACTTTCTCCTCTCTGTTGAGCTGCTTCATACTGCTGTTTGGCCTCTGCCTTTTCTTTAATTTCGCCGAGGATAATCTTTCCATCAACCTCCCTATTATACATACAAAATAACCTGCACTACAAATGGAAGCTTTTATGATTTAACTGAATCTTTATTTAACGGTATGTCAACACATAAGTTATTTCGAGTTGTCCTAAGGATAGGTGAAAGATACATAGACATCCGGAAACCCTGCCCTACTACTATTTACTATCGATAGATTGCTATGGTTCATTAACGTGCTCGAAGGATAGAACCCAGAACACGGGACCGACCGGTTTACGCCCCCATCCGATAGACGAGGTATGAGTTAACGCATTCGTGTATGAATACTAGAAGTTTAACAAGTAACACCTTCTCGGGCTATGAACTTTCTCGAACTATTTTCAAATCGCGGTATTTTCCACACAAAAACAAATCTGAAAAGAAAAACTAAATCTACGACTGAAAGGCACACACACCTGAACAATTCCTCACAATTTTTCATGTTGAAGCCCTACCAGAGACTAGAGTTTCAAGCTTATCAGCAAGAAATAGAAGCCGATGCCAGCCCTGCCACTGGCACCATGTAAACCCGGAGCAAATGCAGATACCACGGATAGGAATAGATCAGGGAGCATCGGAGTATAACCCTTTAAAAGGAAGGACATTTTGGAAATGTATAAACAATTTAGGTGGCTGGTTTTTATAAAAAGCAAGATAAAGTTAAAGATATTGTTTATCAAGGCTTGAAATAATGCGTGAATGTGTGGAGCTAAGTTTGCAGTATGTTTTAGAACTTTTTGTTTGTCAGTAAACTATGTTAACATGGATATATGATAGTTACGCTATGCTGAACATGTAATTATTAAACATATCCATTAATAATGGCATCACATTTTTAGTGTTTCTGTTCGTTTTATATTCAAAATAGTTGACCATATATTTTTTAATTATTATGATTACGTTACCTTCCAATTGCTTCGCACATATTTTGTCCAGTTCGATTCCATATAATTTCTACTTTGCCGATTTAAATCATTCATCTGTCTTACATAGTGCTGAAATGCAGTGGCACTCTTTAGGAGGATTTGACCTGTAAACTCAGGTCTGCTTACTGCTGTGACAGTCTTGACACACGTCACTCAAATCTACCCCTTTTGGGACTTATATTAAATAATTAATATTAATTCATATGAACTTTAAGTAAAATAGTTTCTTGACTTGTTTGACTGTGGTACATGCTAAATTTCCTGATGGACTTTTATATCTCCTTTCTTTTTCTTTCTTTTCTTTTTTTTTGTGGTGTGGGTGGGGGGGGGGGGGGGGGGGGGGGTCAAAGAACATTGTGATGGAATATGTGTACAACTGCTAGCAATAGGAAAACCATATTATTAGTATTTATGATTTAAAGAAGAAGACATCGCCGTATAGTTGAGTTTTTCGGGCCAAATAGGTTCAAACCTGTTCCTGCTCAATTCAAGAAAGGCGAATCTAAAAACACCTTTTCGAAACCACCAGCTATATCAACGCAGGATTTAATCATCCCTGCCCAAACTAGTATATGTAAAATATTCAACATCGATTAACAAAGCTTGAGATTTTTTATTAGTTTAAACTTTTGTAAGGGTGTGTCGAAATATTTCAAAATGTAATGACTCTCGTCCGTCTTCGAATACTTCTGAATTAGTCTATATCATCTGCGACGCTTGCTTGTTTTCAAGACAAACGTTTAGAACAGACCTCTGGTAATGTTTCTGATTGGCTGAGACAGGAACACCTGCTATCGAGGATATACAGAAAGGCAGAA